>JARNGD010000113.1:0-131035 GCA_031001845.1 Achaetomiella virescens
AGCACATCGGCGCCCTCCCTGGGAGCCCTGGCAGTGCCCGCAACTCCGCATCGTAGCATTGGTGTCTCTCCTCGACGCGCCGGTTCTCACTCGCTAGCCGCTGAGTGGTAGAGAGCGTGCCCGGATTACACAGGCTGCAAGTCTGCCGTCACATTAAATTGCGCAGGCCGTCAACTCCAACAATGGCGGCGGAGCAAGGGCTGCCAGCTCCGCAGGACGAGCTTCTCGTCCCGAGGGCTGCCTGGAAAATACCAACGGCCGCACGGTGAGGGAAAGTTGTGACGGGGGCTGCCGATGCTGCAAGGCTGATTGAGACTGGATGCCAGATTGGTCTTGGTGTGTGCAGCACAGCAACAAGCAAAGGAATGCCGCGCCCCGCAAGTTCCCACTGGTTGAGTCCTGAGCGAAGGCGGACGGCTTGTGACGAGAGCTGTTGATAGCCGACATGTAGGCCACTCGGGCAGCTGCAAGAGCTGCTCAAAACGCCAGGCTGATGGCACAAGGCGGGGCCAGCGACCCGCCCAATCATGACTTCCGCCCGATGTCACGCCGTTGAACAACAAAAAGCGTGGAGACAATGGCGACAGGGCAGGTAAGAGACGGGCTGCGGAAGCAAACAATGCGGCATCACGGCAGAATCATGGGCTCTAATGTCCTCGATCCAAAGTCACCAAGCCGGGACATGGCGGCGAGAAAGGGTAAACGCAGAGCAATCTCGAAATTGGCTTGTCGGCGATGCGGAATGCTGTCCCTTCATCTATCTCGTCAGTCCATCCCCAACGAATCAGCTGATGTTACAGAGTGTTTGTTCTCTTCGGTTTCGGGAGAACAGCGTCGGGCAGACGTCGCGTCAGGGTGTGATCGCATGTCGGCAGAGAAAACGCCTGGCTCGCTGGCCGAGACTGCATGCCTGGCCGCAGTTCAATGTCCACAGCTGGATGATATGTGGTGCTGCGAGATGAATGCGACCTTGCTACCTCGGCCACGGACAATTCACCGCTGATTGGCCGACCCGGGACCCGAGAGCTGGAGAGGATGTGGAAGAGTTAGTTCCGCATTCACAACGTTCACTCCGCGGCGTCGTGTGTCGAAGAATCGAATTTCTCGGCGATGATGTCGACCAGGCCCAATGTGCACCGACGATGGCTGGGGATGATGATGGAGAGTCCCGACCCAGCGATGAGGGCGGTGGGACGCGCTGCGCTGCAGCTGACCAACCAATTTCGCAGGGACGCCCGTCGCGCACGAGGTCGGCTCACGTTCCACCTTCCAACGGTCTTCCAGACCCTGCTTGCCTAGCACTCGCGCTAAGCTGCTCCCGGCAAAGCGCAGAGTTCTGCTCTAGCTCGCCATTGTGGGGCGGCGGGGCAGCCAGTCCACTGTCCAGCCGAAGGAGTCTGGTTCCCTGCGGGACGGGAGCGCTGCAGACGATTCGCGCGGTTTTTTGCGAGTGGGAGGAGGAGGCTGGAGCACAGAGGGAAGCAGCAGCGCGAGGGGCAGCAACCACCACACCGCGGGGGGCCAGCGGCAGAAACAAAAGACGTGGGAAGGGCAGGCACGACGCAACAGGCGGTGGCTGGAATGGGAAGGCTTGGCCTGGGGCCCGGCTGGGACGGGGGGGCAGGAAGATGCTCTGGTGTGGTAATCTGGCCTAGGCCCCACTTCTCCAATTCACCCTGTGAAATTATTCCCCAATCTGCGTGCGATCCATCCCAAAAAATCTACGCGGGACCCTCCTGCCGCTGCCACTGACACAACTGGCACGGTCCATGGCCCTCGGACAGCTCCAACATCACCTCAACTCCTTCGCTGTTGTCTAAGCCAGCCCGTCACCACGCCGCCCAATTCGCCCCTGCGCGGCTGCGCGGCATGGCCTTGTGATGCATTTCAGCAGCCGCGTTGTATCCCCGTACAGTGTCCCCTCCAGTGTCGTCCGCCAGCGGTACCATGTTGCGCCTGCTGGCCCGAGAAATTCCCTGTCGTTGATGCGCGAAGACCCCCCTTCGGAGTCTGGTTGGTGGGCGAGCAAGCCGCCGCGTCCTCCTCCGTCTCCGCCGAGAGTCAGGTCCCCGAGAGCAGCAGCGTCAGGTCGTCGTCGAGCGCAAGCCATTGTCTCTCAGCTGGACGTCGGCGCCGAAGCCGACCGACTTCTGCTGCTTCCGCCCGCCGCGCCCCCGTGCCGTGCCGTGCCACGCCGCGCGGCCGTGCCCACACCTGCGCCTGCACCATTTCGGTAGCCCTCGGCCTCACCGTCGCCCACCCGGACACCAGGCGACATGGCGGCCGATAACATCGCGCCGCCGGTCCTACCGTTGCCGGGCCCCATGTCAGCCTCCTCCCGGCCGGAACGCGACTCCCTGACGGCGCCCTCCCCCTCCGTGTTGACTGCACCTGTCGGTTCCGCCCCCCAAGTTGCGGCGCCGCCTTCGCATCATCAGCTGTACGACCCGGCGCTCGACCCCGCCATCAAGCAGTTGTTGGACCAGCAGGCCGAGATCCAAGCAAGGCTGGCCGCCCTGCTCCCCCAGAAATATGGCCCTAACACCAAGGTCGAGCTCGAGATGCTGCGTCACAAGCTGCGGGTCCTGCGCGCATACGCCGACGACAATCGTAAGCTGCCTGCCGTCTGCTTTCTTCTGTCCGGCGTTCCCCATTTGTCAATTCCCGTCTGATTTGTCTCGTCCGTTCTGCGCCACGTCGTCTGACCTCCGCCGATTAGAGTTGTCCGGCAACATCCCGCTTCTATCTGAAATAGAAGAAGCAAGAGCCCTGCAGTATCAATGCGAGTGCATTGAGACGGCCTGTGTTGACCAAGGTACGTTTGCTCGAACTTGCTCAATGTTACATTTTGATTCGACCTTCTCACGCTCGCTAGGTGTCGACCTGCAGGACCCCAGGTTCCTCGACGTCTTGAAGTATCATTATCACCGCGAGCAGGCTCCGGAAGGGTACGCCGCTTGGTTGGACCGGAACCTCGCCCAGTATGACCCCGTCGCGCGGGCGTTCAGGCTGAGGGACAGCTTGCCCATGGGCTTCCGCAGCCATCACTCGTTCAAGTGCTGGGACGACAGGTGCATGCACTACATCTACGGCTATCCCCACCGAGATGACCGGGACCAGCACTCTAGGGAACATGTCATCCCCCGCAAGAGAGATTCGGGCCTCTCTGTCGGAGGCACGCCGCCATTAACGTTCAGTGAGCATCCAAGCCGAAGTCACACCTCCGATTACGGCAAACAGACGACCTCCCCGCTCTACCTCCCCCGACCAGCCCCAAACTTTCAGCTCGTCCCCTTAGCAACGAGCAATCAAGGGAAGGAGCATCGGGACTCGCTCAAGAGCTACTCATTTGTAACCGAGTACCCAGCCGGTCCCCGTGGCTCAGTCGACTCCGAGGTCGATCCGCTCTGCCGCCGCTGAAGCGAGCCGTGTTGGCCAGCCTCGGCTCCAGTCCATCGACGAGCTCCGGCTGCTTCGGGATATTGGGCCATGCCTGCGCTGCAATGTTCTGCAAAAACAAGTCAGTAGCCATCCTAATTTTCCGAAGTGTCTCCGGTTCTGACTGAAACCTCAGTGTGATGCGAGCGACCCCTGCGGACAGTGCCCTGATTCTTCAAGCTCTCCGGACAATGACTTTTGGAAGGCTCTCGGTTGCCAGCGAGGTCCGCTTACCAGTTTCGCCGACATCATGCTTCCGCGTACGCCTGAATTCTTCCTGGACAGGATAAATTGTTTGCTGATATCATCTAGCTTTCATTGCACCTAGGTTCGCCCAGACCCCAATGACCTCCCCCCTCGCCATCCGTCGCAACATGAACGACTTTTTAGAAAGAGCTTTTGTGATCCCTTCGGAGATCGCAAGAATGGTCAAGGCGCACTTGGACTTTGATGACGGGTTTTGGTGGACCGAGGATCTCTCCAGCCTGCCACCGCACAACCCAACCCAGGCGTCCTTCCGCAGGGAGGCCATCGAAAGCCGCCCCCTGTCCTGAACGTCCTTGCGGCCAGCTGGAACATGAATGGAACTATGTACAGCTTCTGGCAGCTGCTCAAACTGACCGGCGTGCTCTCAGGAAGCCGGGACGCCGAACTCGCTCATTACCCCATTCTGTACCGCGCCAAACTGCTGCTACGAGAAACCCTCTTCTACGACCTCCAGCAGCCCGACCCAGCGATCCACGGCGAACCGAGCAGCTCGGCCTCGCATGTCCTGTTCGATGACTCCGACGCCTATGGGCGCTTCCACCTGGTCCACAACTGCATGGTCCAGTTTCTCCAGTCATTCGACAGCCAGCTGGCGCGACCCGCTCCCCTCGGCCCCAAGAGCTGGCTAGCAGCCTTCTTTGCTATCTGTATCTTCACTCTCGTGAAGACCATTCTTGTCGACAGGGCCACTCATCACCGCCCTGCCTCGCCTGCGCAGCCCGCAATCGCCGCCATGCATGCCGTCTACAAAGCACTCGTCAGTGTTTTTGCGTGGACCACCCCGATGCTACTGGACGGGCAAGAGATGGACATGAGTCACGATGACCGCGAACTCTTCGTCTCAGTTGGAGTGTTTTTGGGCAGAAGCTCGTGGGCCGAGCGCGGAGTTTCGTCCTGCAAAGATTTCCTCATGTCGCTTGGAAGCGGAGAGATAGAGGGACCCTACTACCACGGATTCATTAAACAGCGGTCGCCAGCGAGACAAGGATCGTTCGTGCTTCCGCCCATCACCAAGCAACCAGAGGAAGCGAGAAAACCTCTCCCTGAGATGCGTCCACTCATCACTGCTTGGGGCTCTGCAGCGCATGGTCAACCGGACAGAGATGTGTATGTTTTTAAAGGAGAACCTGACCGGATGCTCGCCTCTCCCCAAACAATGGAACCAGGAAGGCGACACACCGTCGCCGGAAGTCCTACCTTTGCGAGGCCCGGCCTCGGGCAGACGTCGCCAGTACCTACGCCCAGAATACGAGCGTCGTACCAGCGCCCGCCCCTGAGGAGAGTTTACTGCACCAAATGCAATGAGTATCCTGAGGGTTTCCGGGGTGAGCATGAGCTCAGACGGCACAACGACGCAAAACATGCTGCTCTGGTCAAAAGATGGGTTTGCACCCAGCCCACTGATCCTCCGGGTTCCCCACAGCCTGTCATACCCCTGAGCAAGTGCAAAGCTTGCGTCACCCAGAAGCGCTATGGAGCCTACTATAACGCCGCGGCACATCTCAGAAGAGCTCATTTCAACCCGCATCGTGGCGGCAAGGCGAGCGGGGACTGGCCGCCTATGTCGATTCTCAAGGATTGGATGCGCGAGGTCCGGCAGTCCATCGATATACACGATCAGGAGGATGCATCAAGTGGCGATGAGGAAGCACAGGATTACAAAACAATCCATGACTTTGTCTCCCAACCACACCGACGGTCACCCGCCCACGAAGCAACACGTCTGGCACCAGCCCCTCCGGTGCCGCCACAAGCACACGGGTTACCCCCATTGTTAGCACCTTCCGTCGACCGGCTGAACCCCATCGGCCAACCTCCGATCATCATCCAGAGCACTCAAAGTGCTTTCTTGGCAGCGACCTCGTCCCTTAAAAGCGATGAGCCTCAACAAGCATCTTCATCTTCTTCCTCAGCCGCTCGCACCCGCTGCCCCCATCCAGAGTGTGGCCGCGTCTTCAAGGACCTCGCGGCCCACATGCTCACACACATGGAAGAGCGCCCAGAGAAATGCCCGATCGAGAGCTGCGAGTATCACGTCAAGGGTTTCGCACGCAAGTATGACAAGAATCGGCACGCATTGACACACTACAAGGGTACCATGGTGTGTCCCTTCTGCCCAGGGGCAGGGAGCCCCTACGAGAAGGCATTCAACCGCGCGGACGTGTTCAAGCGGCACCTGACGGCAGTGCACAACGTGGAGCAGACACCGCCCAACAGCAGGAAGTTGATCCTGTCTACTGGCGCCGGGCGAGCGACTGGTTTGGGCGCTAAGTGCAACATCTGCCAGAGCCAGTTTGCGACAGCCCAGGAATTCTATGAGCATTTGGACGATTGCGTGCTGAATGTGATTGTCCCATCAACGCCCAAGGCTGCGGGGAGTGCGAGTGGCAGTACCACGGTGAGGAAGGATTCGGCGACCAGGACGCCGACGACAACAAGCACGGAGAAGGGCAAGGAACTCGGCATTGAGATGGATGCAGGAGCTCGCGGGAGGCGACGCAGCCGTGGGCCGAGATGCGCGAGTCCAGCATGGAAACGGGACAGACGTTGGAACGCAGGCACAGCGCGAAAGGAGAGCAAGAGGCGGAGAGCGGTGGTTTCGTGCAAACCGAAGCAAGAGAGTATCTGCCGATACCTCGACAAGAGCAACAAGCACCGCAAGAACACCGATCGGACGCCCAGTCTCATCTCGAACAGTCCCTGGCGCCACCACCCCATTCAACCTCCACCTCGCTCACGCCCCCTGAACACGAACAACAATTCCGCGAGCAAGATCACTCTCAATCTCACTCCGTACCCCGGACAGAACCTGACCCAAAAGCCGAGATCGAAGTCCCTGCCCCTATCGGTGACGCAAGAGAAGAGCCAACGACGGACGTAGATAGGTCCGCCAGCACCAGTACCGCTGCAAGCCAGTCCCAACCCCAGGCAGACCATCAACAGCAACAGCAGCATCCGCTACCAAGCATTGCCAGCGAGGTGAGGCGGCAGATGCTGCCGCGGCCAGAGGTGATGCTGGGATCGCCTGCTCCGCCGGATGTTATGGAAACGGATTAGCTTGTCCGCTGTCAGCAAATTGGGCCCGGTGTTCAAGTGGTGGGTAGGAATCAGGATTCGATAAGGGGTGCTATATTCTTCGATTCTCTTCTATTCTGTTCATTATCTCCCATCCTGTTTCCTTCTCCTTGATTTCACTTCTTTTACGGTGTTGTACATATACTCATTCGTTCAGATCAACCTCCCTGCCTCCATGTTGAACGCGAGGTCAAGGGCTTGGTGATCTGCGCTAATTATTTCCATTTCCTACCATTCTATGTGTTTTGTAGGGTTCTATTATCATGGGTATGGATCTGCGGCGCTAAGATGTCTGTTATGTGTGGCGGAAATCACGGGGTCGGGATGGGGATACCTCTGGGTCGGGCGTCAAAAGTTTGGAAATTTGGATGGAATGGAACAGGGATTGGTGGGTTTCACTGCGAAACGGGATGGATACCTAGTTGTTAGGGACTGGATCGAATCGGAAGTATGGATGGGGTTTGACCAAGAAGGAGCTCGAGCTCTGCTACATATGCATCCTGGTAGCTGATTGTTAAGGGGCTGCGTGATTGCTTGCGGGGGGCGGGTCTGGGGTTTGGCGGTTTGGTTTGATGTCAGGGATCCTGGTAATCTATCTTCAGCGAGGGGAAAGGGAGAGAGGGGCCCAAAAGGAAAGTAAATGTTTGGAGAACCCTAATGAGGCGTCCCATTTGCCGTAACCGTGAAAATCCATGCAACGTTACCAGGCGGGGGAGCAGCATGACTTCCTGAGAGCTCGTAGTGGTAGTTATTGGGTATCAATCAACTTGTATCTATTAAACTCTTGACAATGCTGGCAAACCTGGTATCTGATGACAATGAGAATATGGTGAATAATTATGTTGGGGCTGCGAGGAAGGAAAAGACCCAGTGCCTGAAGTGTCGTGGTACTCTTGAGAAGAGCGAGACAAACAAAAGAGAAATGCAACCTGAGCCCCCCAATGTTTTGCCACTTCTATAGACCCCGGACATCTCCTTTCAGTGCAGCAACCCAGCATCCAAACATATCCTGATCGACCCGCTCCTGTCCAGCTCCGCCACCACCTCTGCGTCAACCGTCGTCGTTACCTTAACCTCCGGGGCCTTACCCTTGCCCTTACCCTCCGGCATCTTCCCCTTACCCTTCACATCCGCCTTACCATGCACCACTGGCATCGGAAACTCCTCCGCCAGCGTAAGAGCAAGCGCAGCCCTCGGCTTCCTCGCATATCCCTTCAACATCCTATAGCAACTGCCCACCCCCCTGCCTTCTTCTACCACAGCATGCACGTCGGCAATCATCTTCCCCGCCTCCCGCATTGCCTCCCCCGGAGTGACAGTATCCTGCAGTCTCAGCTCACCCGCGGCCCTCTCCATTTCGGCGCGAAGCAGCCACCTCTCCCAGGACCACCCCGCCGCTACAGCCGTCACGGCGGCGATGTTCTCCGCCGAGCCTGTCACGAGGGCTTCCATGGTGACAACTTTGCCCGGGGCTGCGGAGGATGAAGAGGATGAGGCGGTGGAGGAGCGGACCACCGGAACGGGCAGACGAGGCGGGCGCTTGGGCCCGACGGGGAGGCACACCCACGCGCGACGCACCTCATCGAATCCCGCGGAGTTGAGAGCCGAGGAAGGGGGGTGGGATTCGGGTCGTAGCCGAGGGTTTGTAAAGCGAAATTGAACTCGACGGCTTTGGCGTTGCCTAGGGGGCCCGCGTTCATGATGTCTGCGTCGAGCAGGCTGAACTCGAGGTAACCCCCGGGCTTGAGCACGCGCATGCACTCGGCCAGGCAGGCGTCCCACTCGTCAATGCCGTGCTCGCCGAAGAGCTTGAGGACGGCGTGCAGTTCGCGCGCCGAGATGAGGTCGAACTGGTCATCCGAGAAGGGGAGCTTGGCGAGCGACTTGACAGCTACCTGGCGGTGGTTGGGCGGACCGCGGATGTTGCTGTTGCTGAGCTGCCGGATGGCTTTGGTGGTGACGGTGTAGATCTTGGTGTTGGGGTACTGCAGGGCGGCGTGCCACGCCCAGTCACAGGCTCCCTGGCCGGCGAGGTCGAGGATGCGCGCGCGGTCGCGGCTGACGCCGTCTGGGCCGGGAGCCATGCAGCTCTGGCGAGCGAGGCGCTTGGCCACGGGGGCGGAAATGAGGCGGCCGCCGTTGAGCAACTTGGTGGCGGCGACTTGCCAGGTAGCGATGCGCATCTGAGACAGGGCATCGGCTTCCTTCTCGGCGCGGAGCTTCTCCGGGTCGTCGACGATGGTGTCATCGCCGCGCACGACGTTAGTGCTCATGCGTTTCTTGGCCGACTGCGGCACCACAGACAGTTGAAATTTTCCGAGCAGCTGGTTGCGGTGGGCATCCCGAAGACACACGCGTTGCGCTTGGAGGGCCTCGAAGCGTGGGTGGCGGTGGATGAAGACATCGGTGGCGCAAGACCGCACAATGTAGTCCGTGAAGGCGCGGTAATAGGAGGACTCCTGGCGCAGCAGCTTGGAGGGTAGGCTGCGCGGGATGTTCTGCTTCAGGACAACTTCAGAGAAGCGGACGGTTTTCTTCCTGGGCTCGGGCTCTTCGAGTTCGGGGCTAGTCTCCTTGGACGGCACCTCGGGCTTGTCTTCTGGCTCGGATTCTTGCTCCGACTCATCTGTAGCATCTTTCTCCTCTGAGAAACCGGCGACTGCCTGGAGGTAGACCCGCTGCGCGCTTAACCACATCTGCGTCCGGTCAATATGAGAAAGCGCTGTCTCCTTTGCTTTGCGGCATAGTCAGAAATCGTATTCGGCGATGATCTCGTTGACGTCGACCGGGGAGGAAGCCTCCTCAACCGCAGTCTCGGAAGTCATCATATCGGACTGCTTCGGAGTCAGGGGGACTCTGTGGGCAGTGGTCGGGACCGGGGTCTCCTCCACCCGGAATGCTGTGGGAAGGTCCTCGGGGTTCTCGGCCACGGGTAGCTCAATGACCTGCTCGACGATGGCAGAAGGCAGGTCGTCAAGGTGCAGCGGTCGCGGCGGGGGCGGGGGCATCTTCTCGGTCGGTCGACTCCAGGGGGTTTTGTAGAAGTTCTCGGCAGTGGCCGAAGTAGGCGGTACTGGCACGTTCGGCTCATCTAGCTGCCTGTCGATGTTCAGGTTCTTCGGGTCGCGGATGAAAGCTCCGAAAAAAAGCCACCGGGAGACGGGATCTCAAGCCTGGTTAATCCGGCGAGAGATCTGTGTGAAGGAGCCCGAGCCAGACTGGGAGTGATAAGACGAGGTAGCCGCTGGCGGGTCTCGGCCATCTCTTGTGGTGGTTGTGGCACCTCGATGACTTGGGTTGGCTCCTCGTCGAAATCAGATTCGTGGCCAGAGAGTGCCTGGAGCGTCTCAAGAGCGCCAGGCTGGAGACGGACTCCGGACCACTCCTCATCATCCCCGTTCTCAGACCCGAGCACTGGGGTGGGCGGGGCGGACATCTGGGCCATCTCCTCCGAGTTAACGCTCCCATCAAGAGAGGGGGGTGCGGAGACGCGGGGAATGTCCTGTGCCTGCCGCAGCTCCATGAACGTCTTGACAGCAGGTGACATGACAACTGCAGATGGCGGTGTTGGTGGAATGGGGGACACCATCTTCTTGGCTGCTGCAAGGGCCGAGTCTTCTGCTGGAATCACCAAGGGAGCCAGTGATCTCCAAGCTCAAAGGACGCCCTTGACGTCCTCCTCAGACTCCTAGTGGAACTCCGTTGCCGGCTGATCCCATTCGCCTGAAGCCGTACCTTTCGTTCAGTTTCGTCGTCGGAGACATCGTAAAGGTCGTCAAACTCGGTCACATCGGTCATTTATTATGCTGTCTCGATTGTGATTGTGATTGTTGTGAGGGTTGCTGTTATTCCATTGAAACGAGGGGTTCGACGAGGAAGCCTGCGAACTGGCGTCGTCGTTGTCGAGATCTGGCTCGGGCTCGTAGTCGGTCGAGACGCACGACGGCGTGGCGGGCAGGATCGGGGCGGCGAGGAAGTGCTGCCCTCTTGGCGTGGGAAAGTGGTCGCTCATGGGTGAAAGCCACTGCTCGATCTTGTCGACTGGCCGCCCATTCCTCCTCTCGATGGACAACGACTCTGCTGGCTGTTCGGGCTCTTCCATTATAGGATTAAGCATCCATGCCGGCCTCCTCCGGCCCAGCGGAGAAGGCGCCCGAAAAGTGCGTGGAAGCAATACGTGGTCGGGCATGTTGTTTAACGTCGTCAGATCAATATAGCAATAATGAAGTCAAGAAAAGCATGTAAATAGCAGCTGCGAGTATGCTGGAAGACGTCCTGCGCCGGAAAATGTAACGGTAATTAAGGAAGGGGGGGGCGGTAAACGACAGACCGGCTTCGGTCAACGAAGCTCTTTCATGCAAGTGCCAGCAAGCGTAAGAAGAGAATAGAGAGCCAAACCTGGACCCGTCCAGGCGACACTTAGGAATCTAATATGAGGTGGAGAGAGAGAAGAATCGGAAAGTCAGGAACCCAGGTGATATCCACCAGAGCGCCTAATGAGGGGCTGAAGACGGGTTCCTGCCCAGTTTCCGCTCACACTGGTGGGCAGATATGGTGTGGACTGGATCTGTTCGATGTGTACCGGTAGGGGACCAGCATCGACAGACGGATGGCTGCTTGCCGGGTGGCGGGTGGTATGCATCGAGGGCCGCTCAGAGAGGCAACACTAGGATGAGCCGGGCAGCATCACCGCGGGGACACTGCGGCCGCGGGCGAATCAGCGTCGGCACATGGTCGACGACGTCTTGACTGTGAGTCGATAAACGACATGCGCATGTAAGGCGCGCGCCAATGGAGTCCTCAAGGAGGACGAAAGGTGCTTTGGGTGTAGCCAATGAGCGCCACCAGAGGGCTGCAAGATGTCAAGCGGGCGCTTACACGGGCGGTTGCCCCCGTGATTGGACCCAGGTCCCTGTCGAGGCAGATGAACCACACACCATCTTCGTCACTCCCGGCCGACGAGTTTCGAACGCGGCAGGCTGTTCGGGAGCGGAACAAAGACCAAGTGGAGTGCAAATGCACGAAATGGTTTCGTTCGGCTTCCTTTGCGGGCCGATAGAACGGGCGATGCACTCATGGAGCGAACCAGGTCCTGGTCCCTGACAGGGTCTGTCGATCTTTGACCACGATCTGTGGATGCAGCCGTGAATCTGACTGTTCCGGGGAACATGGACTTGCATCGGTCCACATCTGGCTGTCTTCGCCGGGTTCAATCCTGTTTGGGAGAGGTGTGGCTCGAGGGCTGTCGAAGTGGTGATGAGAGAGAGATCCGGTAAAGGAAGACGCTCGTGCCTGTGCGCTGCATTTCCGTGGGTTGGCGAAGCGGAGCAACAGCCCAAAACTGAGGCGACTCCCTCAGCCTCTCCCCCGAATATCCTCATCATCAACTGCCAGGTGGACTGTCCTGCATTGCCCACGGCCGCTAGCAAGATCATCGGTACTAGTGTCGTGATGATGACACTGGCTTGGAGTGAAGGGAAATTAAGGCCTGGCGGAAAACCATAACGGACGTGACAACGTGGCAGCGTCCGAATTTTGGCGCGTTCAGGCTTGACGCGAATGCCACGGGCTGGCTGACGACTCGCCTTGGTGAGCAGCTCGAGCATGGGTGGAGTGCGGATGAGATGAGATGAAGCGCCCGCTTGCCGCTGCAGCTGCAGCCTGGGCAAGCTGTGGCACGCGGTCCCACTTTTCCATATTTAGACCGCGTGATTGGTCAAATTCTGCCCTTCGACTTCTCCAAGTCGGCCTACTCCCCGCCTTCCCCTTCAAGTAGCAGGTTTGCTGCCCCGCCATCGAGCAACCCCGCAGCGCAGTTCAAGGAGGGGCATCGAGCGCGACAGGCGACTCGAGCCGCGACGAGACCAGACACCGGCACGCGCCCGATACGACGCCTTCAGATCCATTGTCCTACCGAACAGTGATTCAAGACATATCCAGGCATGGCTGAGCCCGCGCCTGTCGGCCGGGAGGTGGTTTACTGCGGTGGTAAGCTCTGACACCCATGAGAGTTAGCCGTGGTTGTTGCTGTGACATCACACGACCACCGCGCCAGCACTCTTCCCACTTAGCCCTAACTCCCATGTCAACATCACTGACGCCAAATCTATTCAGTGTGCAGTCTCCCGCCAGAGGTACGAGTCCACCCGAGCACGTGCCACTCCCGAGCCAGACGGTCCCTCTCTCGGGCCTTGGGCACCCCCAACCCAGCTCTAACACACATCCCAGTACTGCGAATACGGCGGTACCGTCAGAAGTGTCAAGAATGGCTAGAAAAGAACAATCCCGCTCTCTACGCGAGGATATGGTCTCCTGGTGCGTTACCTCTCGCTCTTTCTCGGCCCCCCCAACCCCAACGCGGTTTCGCCATCCCATCCCATTCCATCCCCAGTGGATCTGAATTACTCACAACCAAACAGAAGCCCTCGAAGCGGCAACCGCCTCCCTGTCTCTTGAGGCGCAAGAGCGTGCCGCCAAAGACGCCGCCAAAAAGGCTGCCAAAGCCGAGGCCGCCGAGGCCAAGCAGGCAGACAAGCTGGCCAAGAGCGTTGTGACCATCAAGCGGATCGAGCGCAACAAGCGGAAGTTTGTGACGTCCGTTTCGGGCCTCGAGGCATTTGGGTTGGATTTGAAGAAGGTTTGTCGCCCTCTGTCCCTTTCTCTTTCGGTCGTTGGGGCGGCGGTGGTGCTGAAAGAGCGTGAAAATAGGTGGCCAAGGACTTTGGCAAGAAATTCGCGACCGGGTCGTCGGTGACCAAGACGCCGAGCGGCGGTGAGGAGATCGTGGTGCAGGGTGATGTGAGCGGGGAGATTGAAGAGTTTCTGCTGGAGAAGTATAAGGAGATTCCCGAGGATAATATTGAGTTGGTGGAGGATAAGAAGAAGAAAGCTGCCGGTGGTTAAGGTGTTCAGGGTCGGTGGTTATGGCAGTGATTCTATTGGATGTGATGTACAAGGTATCCGTTGGAGAAGAATAACAGACAATTCAATTCTTCCCCGAATACCCGTTGTTGTTGACAAAAGTCTTGGTCCCAACTCCGTATTAAAACCTGTATCCTCCGTGCTCCATTACTGTAGTATCCAGTCAAGGCACAGACGTCAACCCACCCCCCTCTGATTATACAAGGCCTGCGTTCCTCGCTTTGGACTTCCGCTCCCAAAACGCCGATATCACATTTCTCTCCAAACCTTCCCCCAAACCAAGATATAGAACGAACCAAACAAATCAAGCCCTCTTCCTCAAAACTCTCCCCGTCGTCCCCCCCCCTGCCCCTAACGCGGCGGCGGTGGCCGCGGCCGCTCCTGCCTTCCCCACCGTCCCCCTCCTCACCGTCCCCGTCCCGCACCGCCACTAACACTCTTCTTACTAAACCCACCAACACCACTCACAACCGTACTCCTCTTCGCCGCAGCCTGGGACGCCACCGGCGGCTTCGGCTGCGCCCCCGGCGGCGCAGTCATCGGCCTCTTCCTGTTGCCCTCGCTGTTGTTGCTGCTGGTCTCGCCGGTACCGCTAGCCCGGCGAGCCGTGCGCGTTGCGGGGCGCGCGGTTGTTGAGATCGTTGTGGTTTGGGAGGAGCATGGCGGGTGGGAGTTGACGGCGGCGGAGATGGTGGCGCCGCGTTTGCGATTCTTCGCGGCGTTTGTAGCCGTGGTTGAGGTGGTGGAGGAGGTGCCGTTTGTGGAACTGCTGAGGGCGGTTGGTTTGCGGGTAGTGGTCAATGTTGTGGTGATGGCGGTGCCATGGGCGGTGGTGGGTCGAACTACTGAGCGCTCAACCATCTTGTTGAGCATGGTAGTTGCTGCCGCGGCTCGTCCAGGGGTGACGGCAGGGCGGGCGATATTGGAGCGGCCGGAGTGGCGATCGTCCGGGGGACGATGCGAGAGTTAGAGGTGGTGGGTGAGAGGACGTGGGTGGGCTGGCGCGAGATGTCTGTAATGGTGTTGGAGCGCATTTTCTTCTGGGGTGTCTCGACTTCGTTTTCTTTGTCTCCCCCGGAGATTTCGTGGCTGACAGCGTTGTTAGCGCACTACAGGGAGAAGGGAGAGAGGACAACAAACCTTGTCCGCTTCACTACTGGGCGTGAGGCGATGGGCGCCCGCACTGGTGGGCGCGACGACGGTGGATCCTTCGAGGGAACGGGAGGACCCTTGACGGACCCTGTGGTTGCGTCTGTTCTTTGTGGCTGCTCCGTCGAGTACTTTTCCAAGAGCTCGCCCATTGTGACCTTGCGCAATGAAAGGGGCAGACGGTTGACGCGAATCTCGATGCGCGTGCGGAGAGTCTGCGCGTGAATGTTGTAGTTGGCGCGGAGCTTGCGAGCGCGCTCGGTAACTACAGGCACTGTTAGCATCGCCCTAACCTTCGGCGGCGCAAACATACTCAAGCTGGAGGTTCTCGATAAGCGCCTGCTTTTGCGCCGCGGTGATTCCCACTCTCTGCCTCTTGACCGGGCCCTCCTGGGCCTGAGGTGTGCCGGTCTTGGTTGGAACCTTCTGACTGACCATATCGACCGTGTACGGCTCGTCGTCCATGGTGATCTGGTCCGATTTGCGCTTCCTCGAGCCGGCGGAATGCATTGCTTCGGTTGATGTAAGCTGCGAAAGGTGTAGATGGCGTGGATTGAGGTGGTGGAGTTGCTCTTTGTGCAGGATTACCAGTGATCTTGCCGAGGTCAGCGCCTCGAAGTCGGGAATGTGGAAATGCAAAGTTAAGAGATGGTTGTGGGAAGGAGTTGCGCGTGCTGCGACATGAGTGGCCCGCGTCTCTGAAAGTAAACAAACCGAGAGCTAGTGCCCCGCTTGGTTTAGCTTGGCTAGGCTTTGATTACACTAAGTGTGGGCCCCATCTTGGATCGGCACAGTGCGAGCCTGGTTGGTCGCTCCAGCAAGCTCGCGGCCTCCAGGCTGAACCGCCTTGCGCGGCATTGCAGGAAGAGCTCGAAGCTCCAACAACACCCAGTCCAGCCATCCAAGCCAACGACCAACAACGCTTCCACAAGAAACCCATCACCGATTTTTTTTAACCGCAAGAAAGCGAATATTCCACTTTACCAGCACATAAAATCCAGATCGATTTCCCCAATTTCCGATAACAACTCGCCAAGATGGTCCTCGAGGCGGTGATGATCGTGGTGGATAACAGCGAGAGCAGCAGGAATGGGGACTACACACCGACTCGTACGACGCGCAGTGCGATGCTGTTAACATTATCTTTCAGAACGTGATTACGGGCAACCCAGAGTCGTCGGTCGGCCTGATGAGCATGGGCGGCAAGGGTCCAGAGGTGCTGGCGACGCTCACAACAGACCAAGGCAAGATCCTCGAGGGCTTGCATCAGACCAAGAAGAAGATCCGCGGCAACGCCCACCTCTCGACGGGTATCCAATAGCAAGCGTGAGTTAAGACAAGGGGATGTTGCTCTCACGGACTACAGCTGACCTCTACCCCAACAGCTCGCCCTCAAACACCGCCAGAACAAGTCCCAACGGGCACGGATCATTGTCTTCGTCTGCTCCCCGATCGAAGAGGGTGAGCGCGAGCTGGTGTCCTCGCCAAGAGATGAAGAAGTTTCTCCATCAGCGTCGACTTTGTGCTGTTCGGCGACATGGGCGAGGACAACCAGGCCAAGCTGGAGGCGTTCAACCGCGAGATCAAAGGCACAACCGACTCGTCGCATCTGGTGGTTATCCCGCCAAGCTCGAAGCTGCTGAGTGACCAGTTGATCTCGACGCCCATCGTGCTGGGCGAGGGCGCGGCCGGCGGAGCGGGCGGCGAGACGGGCGGGGCGAGCGAGGATTTCCCGTTCGGCGTCGACCCGTCGCAGGACCCGGAGCTGGCGCTAGCGCTGCGCATGAGCATGGAGGAGGAGAAGGCGCGGCAGGAAAAGCTGGCACGCGAGGAGGCCGAAAAAGCGCAGAAGGCCAGCCTCGAGAGCGTCAAGGAGGAGGGCGAATCCGCGCCGCTGTTGGATAAGAACGGGCAGCCGAGCGGCAGCAAGAAAGACGATGATAAGATGGACACTTCGTGAGGGATCCCGGGCGGCTGGTGGAGGAAATCTGATACGGCTATGAGTCTCGGGTCTGTAGCATTAGACGTTGCTTGGCGCTGGCATGAACAGAAACACTTTTCCACGGACTCGACTCTCATGAATTTAAAAATCGAAAACGCCTGATAACTCCGGCTCAACCTTTCTCCTTTAACCTCTCTCGCTCTCCGTCCTGCTCCCGCACCCTACCCTCCAAACAACCAAAGCCAGAGCAGAGCCGCCGGAAGACTACCTATTATTAATCTCCCGAATGTACGATCCCAACCTGCGATCAAACATATCACACCGTACCGGCATCTCGAGCTGGTAGAACGGGTTCTTCATGACGTAGTCAGTGTACAAATCATACACGCGGCGCATCGTCAGGTCGACGTTGGCCTGCGTCGGGTCGGTAAAGAGCAGAAACTTGATGCCCGTCAGCGTTGTGAAGCATTGCATACGGAAGTTCTCCGACTCGAGCACTTCCAGTCCTGACGGCGGGTCCGGGCGGGAGAGGGGCGCGCCGGGGTTGACGCTGGTGGAGGTCGTGGTCGAGGTGGATGAGCGGTTGCCCGCTACTTGGGAAGGAGGTTTGAGGGGGTTGAGGCGGGCTGTGATGGCGTGGACTCTGGGGATGGAGTAGTTAGTATTGGGGGGGGTTCAGTCGGGGAGAGAGGGAGGGCTTACCCGTGGAAGGTGCCCGCTAGGACTAGGAGGTCGTTGGTGCTGACCTTGTTGAGGCCGCCCTCGTAGAAGGTCCGGTTGTAGATCAAGCCGCCCGCCTTGTTGATGATGATGAGGGCGAAGACAGTCCTGATTATCCACTTCAGTTAGTTGTTACTGTACCCTTGATGAGATGGGGTGGGGGAGACGCACATGGTGACAGGCTCATCTCATGGCGGACAGAGTAAGAGATGAGAGGTCTCTGATTGTAGCTGTCTGTGGAATATCAACGAAGGAAGCAATGAGTTAACTGTTTACACTGATATGCGACGTGAAGTCGCGATAAGGGGTGAGCTTGCTGCTTGCTGTTGGGTCTGCCGAGGTGGGCCTGGCAGCAAGAGAGGTAGTACCAGGGTTAGGGTTGTTCCAGTGTTCTTGCGCCGCCAAGTTCTTAGCTCACCCAGCCTTGTGCCTTCTTTCATCAATTCACTCAACAGGTACGGTGCGTTCTGGAGCCAGCACCTTCATTCCAGGGTCGCACATCCCGGCTGGGCGCTGCCCTCCTTCCCTGGCTTCGGAATAATCATACGAGCATTATCTCCGTTCCGACTGGCTGGCTTGAGACCAGTGGTGCAAGCGGCTGTCTCGTGGCGGACATGTGATCGCGTGGCCTAGCAACATTTCCAATGGTGTAACCACGTAAAAAGTACCGCTCGCTTTCCCCAGCCAGCGAGCCGATCCTTTTTTATCAATGGCGTCAGTCTCCATTCCGAGTTATCACTCCCGATCAAACACGATCTGGGTATGCAGGTCCCAGGCATCCCACGGCAGTTGCACCCCCACCAGGAAAATCATCCAGGATCGGTCGGCCACCCAAAAGCATCACAAGGGCGCAATCCCCATCCGGCAAATTGCCAGTTCCGCCGTCAACTGCCACACATCCCGCCCGATCCGCAGCATTCCCTGCGATCCTAGTGGCCCGGAGCCAGGGCGTCTCGCAATCTTAGCTGCCGCACTCGCAGTGGATCGCGGGCCCTTCTCCACCGTTCCTATTTCTTGTGGCCACATGGAGGCTCACGGGAAGGTTCGAAATAAGGTCGCCAGGTCGCGGAGGGCCCTGCTGGAGTTGCGACCAAAGTGAGAAAAAGCTGCACGGGCGGCCCCGGGGACATGTCCGCCACATAAGGGAGGGATTGTCGCTGCTTCCCCTTCTGTCCCTCATTTCTGATTGCTATCGTATGGCGTGCGACCGCCGGCATTATTACTTCAAGCCTGGGACGTGCCTACCGTACGAGACTCGGCTCAACGTTTTTCTTGTTGTCTCTCTGGCCTTCTTCATCTCAACGTCCCATTAAGAGTGGTCATCGGCCGAGATACTCTTTCGAACATCTCTCTGGCTTCTTGTCTACCCCGCAACAGCCGGGCACCAGGGCAGTTCGACTCGACAGTTGTGTTTGTTGCCACCCATTGGCAGCATTGACAGTAAACAGAAAGGAACAGTCTGTCTAGACTTGACTCAATTGATCCGAAGTCTCTCGCCCTATCCCGTTTCTGCGGCAAACCCGGGCCCAACCGTGCCCCGTTTCGCGTCTAGCCGGCACATGTACCTGATCCTGCTGGCCATTTTTATGTGCCCGTAGCGAGCGAGCAAAGAGGGCCCCGCGCCACACCCCTGGCCATGACAGCTCGTCGGCGACCGGCGCTGCACAAACACCAGCAGACGCCGCCCAACAGCAACACCAGGGACCACAACCACCGCGGCGATAAAGGCGCCCACAACGCCACCGCAAAAAGGATGTCGTCGGACCCGTCGCCCCGCGTCATCAACGCCGCGCCCTCGCTCGAGAAGGCCGAGATGTACGGCATCGACGACAACCGGCCCGTCTTCAGCCGCGCCATGGCGCTCGCCGGCCGCATGTTCATCGAGACGATCCCGCAGTGGCTAGCCATTGGCGCCATGTTGTCGCTGATTTTCGGCGGCTGCTGCTCCAATGTGTTTGCGCTCGAGTCCATCATCAAGGTCGAGCCTGCGAGCGGTACGTTTTCTGCTCTGTCCCTGCTGTCAGTTTGTCCTCCTTCGAAAGCGCACGTATCCGTTGTTGCGCAGGGGAGGGCATCCCGGGACGGCGGCGTAAAGGAGCGCAGCGATGGGGCGCTGACAATGGGATCTCTTAACAGGAACGCTCTTGACATTCGTTCAGTTCGTCTTCGTCGCCGCCATCGGCCTGCCGTCGCAATTCGATCCGAAGCGCCCGCCGTTCTTTCTCAAGCCCAACAAGGTCCCCATCCGCCGGTGGCTCGTCAACATCGTGCTGTTCTTCAGCATCAACGTGCTCAACAACCATGCTTTCAGCTACGATATCTCGGTGCCGGTGCACATCATCCTGCGCTCTGGCGGCAGCATCACGACCATGCTGGCGGGGAGTTTGTATGGCAAGAAGTACTCGCGGATCCAGGTTGTCGCGGTGTTGCTCCTCACGGTGGGCGTGGTCACTGCCGCCTGGTCCGATGCGCAAGCCAAGGTACTTGCCTCTCTGCAGCCGCATAGTTCAAACTTGGTAGCTGACATGCATCAGGGGTCGCCATCAGACAAGTCCGTCGGAAACGCCAGCTTCGGCACCGGCCTCGCCATCCTGTTCATTGCGCAAGTCCTCTCGGCCATCATGGGCCTCTACACAGAGGAGACATACCGCATCTACGGCCCGCAGTGGAAGGAGAACCTCTTCTACTCGCACTCCTCTCCCTGCCGTTGTTCATCCCCTTCCTGCCGTCTCTAACGAGACAATATCATGCGGCTCGCCAACAGCGCCCCGCTGCAGCTGCCCCTCCCGCCGCTCGACGACCACCCGAACCTGTCGCCGGTCATCCAGCGCGGTCTAGAGAGAGTCCAAATCCCGAGCCAGCTGTTTTACTTAGTGCTCAACGTGCTGACGCAGTACGCCTGCATCCGAGGCGTGAACCTGCTCGCGGCGGCGTCGTCCGCCCTGACGGTGACCATCGTGCTCAACATCCGCAAGCTGATCAGCCTGCTGATGGCATATGGCTGTTTGGCAACCGGCTGGCCTTTGGGACGCTGATCGGCGCGTGCATTGTCTTCTTTGCGGGCGGGCTGTATTCCCTGGATGGGAAACGGAAGCCCCCAGTGAGGAGAGGAGCTGGGCCGATCAAGTCTTGAAGAAGAGCGTTGGGTGGATTGATGGTGATCTTTGTTTGTATATTGATGGGCGCGGGCTGGACAAATGCTAGAGGATGACCACCACACTCACACGCATGCTCTTATTTCTTGGTGATGCCCGATGCTGCCACTACCAAGTTCCTCCCTTGATATCGGGCCGGCTCGCCCTGGCGGGACGGAACCCGGCAGGCTGGCGGGCACCCCCAACCCAGGGCTTCCCGGACTTGGTTAGGGCGCTCTGCACGCTCTTACCTCAGTAGCAAGCGCTGAAACAAAGTGCGTTCTAGTGGGGCTTGGCGGCCGATTAGCGGCCAACTCCGGACGTCATGGCGCCCGCCAGCTGGGACGGAAGGTACCGATTTGTGCGTTGCCTTGTCGAGAGAGCCCAATCTCCATCCAGGCCAAAAGTTTGTTGTGGAGGAGGCGCTGACTCTGACAGGGCACTTTTCAAACTTGGACGTCTTACAGCTGCCCGGCCATACTGACAAGTGAAAAAAAAAAAAAGAAAATAAAACAGGGACACCGAGATCACAACAAAAGCTTCTTTTGAGAGTTGGTATCCCCGCGGCCGCCAATACCTTGCAGATCCACTTAGAAGTTAAGTTTCTTTGAAATCTCACATTGACCATGGCCGGTAAGTGAAGAAGTCGAGAATTGAGATATAGCACATTGTGCTTCCCCGCTCAGCCAACCAACCCCAAACAACAAGCGGACACACCGGCCCAAGGCGAACACAGCGTCTCGCTCGTGGAACAAGACGTTAATTCTCGTAACTAGACCACCCGTATGCGCACGACCCGTTGTCCAACTCGACGTCGCCCAAGGTCGCAGCAACCCAGATGCCCACGCTGGACTCGGATGGCGAGGAGTACAGGGCGCATGTACAGAGTGGCACAGACTCTGACGACGAGCCAGACGGGACGACGATGCCCACTCCCAACCCCAGCAGCGCCTCGAGGGCGGCGCCGGTTCAGACGACAGCCACGCGCGGCGGAGCCAGCCCGAAATGGAGGACGGCATGCTGCCCCGAGACATGCCGCACAAGACCGCCTTTTTCGACCTGGTCGCCGAGCGCCAGATGACACAGACGGACGCAAAACTGTTCTACCAACGGAGCCAGGCCGAGAGCCGGACCCAGCTTCACCAACTCGCCCAGATGTCGCCCCAGGGCAGTCCGCTGCTGTCGGCCGCTGCCTCGTCATATCATGATGTTGCTTCGATGAGCCACAGCTTTGGCAAACGTCAGGCTTGCCGAGCTGGACTCGACCCAGATCCCCGAGCCTGCACTGGGAGGCCCCATCAAGCGTGACCCCAGCTACTTTGGCGCCGACAATCTTGCCAGTCGCGGCAGCTTTGCGCATCTGAGCCACGCCGGCGCGACGCCGGGGCAGATCGATTCCGCCGTGCAGCAACAGATGCTCTTGAACGGCGCGGTGGCGGGCATCGGCAGCAGCACCTTCATGGACGCCGACCCTCAGATCAACGCCGAGCTGAGCACCATCTTCAAGAACGTGCAGAAGGTGCTGGACATCCGGCACAAGTACATTCGGCTATCGCTCCAGGGGCCCAACGACAACCCGAAGGATGATCCGAGCTGGAACATCTATCCGCCGCCGCCTGAGCCGGCATGGACGGGGATCACGAGAAGGCTGCCCGAGGAGCTGGCAGTGCGAACAACAGCATGGCGAACAGCCTGGTGTTGAATGTCGACAAGCAGCGCTCTGGTGAGAAGTCGTCGAGCCACGGCCCTGGCACGTCCCGTAAATCAAATGCGAAGAAGCGCAAGCCGGGGCAAGACATCGGCGAGGACTTTGACATGGGGACCTGCTTCCCTTGCCGGGGAGCACGGAGATGGCGTACCGGCTGGACGACAACGGAGTGTACCAGGTTTATGAGAACGAGCAGTCTGAAAAGGCGGACTCGCCAATCGTCAACGTGCCCACCATCAAGGAGTACTACATGGACCTCGAGGAGATTTTGAATGTTTCCTCCGACGGCCCTAGCAAGAGCTTTGCCTTCCGGCGTCTGCAGTACCTCGAGGGCAAGTTCAACCTGTACATCCTCCTGAACGAGTACCAGGAGACGGCCGACAGTAAGAAGGTGCCGCACCGCGACTTCTACAACGTCCGCAAGGTCGACACGCACGTGCATCACTCGGCGTGCATGAACCAGAAACACCTGCTGCGCTTCATCAAGAGCAAGATGAAGAAGTTCCCGGACGAGATAGTGCTCTTCCGCGACGGCAAGCACCTGACGCTGGCCGAAGTGTTTGAGAGTATCAACCTGACGGCCTACGACCTGTCCATCGACACCCTCGACATGCACGCGCACAAGGACTCGTTCCACCCGCTTCGACAAGTTCAACCTCAAGTACAACCCCATCGGCGAGTCGCGGCTGCGGACCATCTTCCTCAAGACGGACAACTTCATCAAGGGCCGGTACCTGGCCGAGATCACCAAGGAGGTCATCGCGGATCTCGAGTCGAGCAAGTACCAGATGGTCGAGTGGCGCATCTCCATCTACGGCAAGTCGCTCGACGAGTGGGACAAGCTGGCGGCGTGGGTCATCGACAACAAGCTCTTCTCGCACAACGTGCGCTGGCTGATCCAGGTCCCGCGCCTGTACGACGTGTACAAGGGCAGCGGGCTGATGACCTCGTTCGAGCAGATCATCAAGAACCTGTTCCAGCCACTGTTCGAGGTGACCAAGGACCCGACCAGCCACCCTAAGCTGCACGTATTCCTGCAACGCGTCATCGGCTTCGACAGCGTCGACGACGAGAGCAAGGTCGAGCGGCGCCTGTTTAAGAAATTCCCCGTGCCGCGCGTCTGGGACTCGAAGCAGAACCCGCCCTATACCTACTGGATCTACTACCTGTTTGCCAACCTGACCTCGCTCAACCACTTCCGCAAGCAGCGGGGATTCAACACGTTCGTGCTGCGCCCGCACTGCGGCGAGGCCGGCGACAGTGAGCATCTTGCCGTGGCGGCGCTGTGCTGCCACAGCATCAGCCACGGCCTGCTCCTCCGTAAGGTGCCACTGCTGCAGTACATCTTCTACCTGGAACAGATCGGCATCGCTATGTCCCCGCTCAGCAACAACGCGCTGTTCCTGGCGTACGAGCGCAACCCGTTCCACCAGTACTTCAAGCGCGGCCTGAACGTGTCGCTGTCGACCGACGACCCGCTGCAGTTCGCCTTCACCAAGGAGCCGCTGATCGAGGAGTACGCGGTGGCGGCGCAGATCTACAAGCTCAGCTCGGTCGACATGTGCGAGCTGGCCAAGAACTCGGTCAAGCAGAGCGGGTACGAGTTCTCGATCAAGCAGCAGTGGCTGGGGCAGAACTTCCATCTGCCGGGGAAGCGGGGCAATACCATGGTCAAGACCAACGTGCCGGATCGCAGGGAGGAGTTTCGGTATCATACGCTGATGGAGGAGCGGCTGATGTGCGTCCTTTCCCCTTTCTCCCCCAAAACCCCCCTCTCCCAATACCATTATCACTAACAGCTTGTGTCTGTAGGGTTGAGCGCTACACCACACTCCCCGTCGAGCCCCCCTCCAGCCCCGAAAACCGTCTCCGCCGCCCCGGTATCTGCCATCTCTCGCTCGCCGACCCTCTCCAACGCTGGCCCCACAGCACCCGCAGCAATGGCCGCCGCAGCGGTCTCCGACGCCAGACACCAACCCGCAGGCAGAGGCCCAGAACTCCAGACGCAGACGGGCAGCAGCCCGGCAGGTGGCGGTTTCTCGGCGTTGTCGGGTCAGTCGCAATTGTTTAGCAACAGCCCGGTGATGCCGTCGCCCATGTTGGGGTCGATGACTGCTTCGGGGTGGGAACGCCGGTCGAGGGAAGAGTGGGCGAGGTGCATCACCTTTCGGGGCACGAACCCAGGTACTACCCGGGGATGGTTTCGAGGAGCCAGAGGAGGAGGGACTCGAGACGGGAGGATGACTAGACGGGGGGTTTATGTGGGAGGGATGTTGAATTATTGTTGATGCAGAGGTAAAGGGATAATGGTGACGAGGAAATGAATGGAGTATGGGACGGGAAAGTGGTAAATGGTGGTGGTAAGGTGGCTGGGCCAGATGGCGAAGGGGCTGAAAAGGGAGCAGGGGAAGAGAGAGCTGGAGGGAAGGGGTGAAGTAAGGGGAGGGAGGGTGAGACGGAAACGAGAGGAAAAATATGGGTAGTGGTATTGGTAATGGTTCTCTGAGGTCTGGGTGCGGGAATCTATGGACGACTATTTTATTGTTTGCCAGATAGATAGAAGTATGCCTCAGGGGTTATCAGATCCTCTGGCATGGAGGAGCCCCCAAGAAGGGGTGCCCGTGATTCGGCACGTGGGTTTTGTCATGTCCCAGGGCCTTTGCTGAGTGAATGCTCGCATCTCCAGGTTGAATATGATGGCAGTCTGTTTCTCTCTCTCTGGCTTCTCGTGCTTCGAAATGTCAGCACTCAGCTTCGAGAATTATGCTCTATCACAACCGCAACCGCCGAGACACCGGAAACTGGCCCGACTGGCCCGTTCAACCCCCGCTAAACCGGTAAGACGTTAAGCGATAAACGGTAACTAATGCTGTGCACTGCGTAAGGTGGCTGCTGATGATGAGACCCACCTTGCTGCCCATGTTCTCCACAACCTAGCGTCCAAGACCAACCTGCCCGCCGACCTCCTTTAGCAACATCGGCTCGCGACAGACGGAGGAGAATCCTGGTTGCCAGAGTCGCTCAATTCCCGGGCTGCCGACGCCACGAACTGCGGGACACAGTGTTTGCGCGAAACCTCTATTAATACCGTTATCGATTGCCCTTTCCTTGCGCCCGAGGGCTTCACTGAGCTGCCGCTATTTCCAGCGCCCTGCGCTCATCTGTCCAGCCCAGGCCCTGCCCAATCTAACCAAAGGACGACCAACCATCCCGAACCTCCCTGCTGCACGCTGCATCCACCCTTGAACGGAACGCACCCCGCGACGACATCCGCTTGCTTGGGTACATACATATCTTATATCCCGTAATCGTATTCCACTCCGTACCACGTCGACACGACACACACGCCCTGCCGAGGCCCCGATGCCGCCATCCGTCCCGACGAGACAATAACCCAACCTTTTCCGACCACTGACCCCCCGCAACCATGGGCTTCGTCGGCGTCTACAAGGCCGTCTACGACTACGCGCCCCAGGCCGAGGGCGAGCTGCAGATCGCCGAGGGCGACCTGCTGTACGTGCTGGAGAAGAGCACCGACGACGATTGGTGGAAGGCCAAGAAGAAGGCGACGGGCGAGGATGAGGAGGAGCCCGTCGGCTTGATTCCGAATAACTATGTTGAGGAGGTACGTGCCCCAGGATGGGCGATTTAATGGATGAGTTGGATCTGACATATTGTTTGCACGCATAGGCCCAGCCCCAGGGGAAAGCCCGCGCGCTTTACGAGTACACGAGACAGACCGACGAGGAGCTCTCGTTCCCCGAGGATGCGCAGCTGACGGTCTACGACACCTCGGATCCCGACTGGATTCTGGTGGGACACGATGGAGACTTTGGTTTTGTCCTGCGAACTACATCGAACTAGGCGATGGGGACAAGGACGAGGAAGCCGAAGCGCCGGTGCCCTCCCGCCGCCCCTGCCTGCCCGGACCCCGAGCAGCGATGTCCAGAGCCCGCCTCTCCCCGCGAGAAATCCGGTTCCGTCTAAGCCTACCGAGCCCGAGTCCCCCGCTGCGCCCAACCCCGCCACCATGATCGCCGGCATGATGGCTGCCCGCGCTGGGACATCCCATCCCCCACCCGCGCCCCTCGATCTGGCGCCCCGGCAGGCCTACGCCTCGGATGAGTCTGATAACGAAGTCAAATCCCCGCCGCTCCCGGCCCGGCCACGCGGCGATTCCCAGTACTCGGTTGAACCACCCCGGATATCCCCGCCAGCTGAGCACCGCACCCGCGACTACGACAGCCCCCGGACCCCGAAGACGGCACCCCTGACCCCAGGCGACTTCCACATGTACAACATCAACGAGATGGTGTCGGTCATGGGCAAGAAAAAGAAGATGCCGACGACCCTGGGCATCAACCTGCGGACGGGTATTATCCTGATTGCACCTGAGCACGCCTCAGACGGACCCTCTCTCGAGTGGACGGCCGATCGCATGACCCACACTACTCGCGCGAGGGCAAGCACGTCTTCATGGAACTGGTCAAGCCGAGCAAGAGCGTCGATTTCCATGCCGGTGCTAAGGACACCGCCGAGGAGATCGTTGCCATGCTCGGCGAGCTGGCCGGCGCCGTGCGCGCCGAGGGCCTCAGGGAGGTGATCATGGCCAGCACGAGCCAGAAGGCCATCCAGCAGAAGAAGGGCGTCGTCATGTACGACTTTATGGCCCAGGGCGACGACGAGGTTACCGTGGGCATCGGAGACGAGGTCATCATCCTCGACGACACTAAGAGCGAGGAGTGGTGGATGGTGCGCCGCGTCAAGAACCAGAAGGAGGGTCGTGCCGAGCAGCTACATCGAGGTGACAGGCATCATCGAGGCGGCAGCCTCATTATCGACGGCGGGCATCAATGCGGCAGATCGACCGTCGAGCAGAACCGCCTGGAGGAAGCGCGGCTGACCAAGGAGGCAATCAAGGCCGGCCAGCGCGAGGACCAAAGAGAGCGCGAGAGGAAATGAGAGCTGCAGAGGTAGGCCCCGGTTTGCTTTTGCCCGAGCGGAGTAGTAGTCTGTTTTCGGTCACAAAGGGTAACACCGAGGGCAACAGCGAAGCAGACGCGAGAACGGCCGCGCCGAGGCCTCGGGCTCCAGGTCCAACGGAAAGTCAAGTGAGTAGCTCCGATGCTGATCACCAAGAAGATCTTTACTGACCGTTCAGAACCCGACCCCGCCAAGGTCCGCACCTGGACAGACCGCTCCAAATCCTTTACCGTCGATGCCCAGTTCCTCGGCGTCAAGGACGGCAAGCTCAACTTGCACAAGGTCAATGGCGTCCGCATCGCCGTGCCCATCGCCAAGATGTCGCTTGAGGATCTCGAGTACGTCGAGCGCGTCACCGGCATTTCACTCGATGAGGACAAGCCGCTATCCGATCTCAAGAAGAAGGCGACCGCCGGCGACATCGGGTAAGTCCCAGCCCCCTGCCAAGGTCGGCGCTTCCATCGAGCCCAAAAAGCCCGAGTACGACTGGTTTCAGTTTTTCCTGTCGTGCGACGTCCAGCCTGGGCTGTGCGAGCGGTATGCCCAGGCGTTTGCGAGGGAGTCGATGGATGAGTGTCCTCCCGGATGTGGATGCTTCCGTGCTGAGGAATTTGGGTTTCCGTGAAGGTGATATTATCAAAGTCATCCGGTACCTGGATGCCAAGTACTGCCGAGGAAAAAAGGGCGGTGACGAGGAGGGAGCGGGTGGGTTATTCTCGGGTCCGGGAGGGGCTCTGCGGAATAATACCAGGAAAGGCCGCCCTGCGCCCCCGGTTGAGACGAACAACACGGTCGATCCGAAGGCGTTCTCTCAGGAGAAGGAGCAGCCAGTGCCGAGCGAGGCTAAAGCCGCGTCTCCTACGACGTCGGCTGCTCCGCAGCACCGGCGGCACCGGCGGCTTCTAAGCCTGCCACCGGTTCGACGACGACGCTTGGGCTGTCAAGCCTTCCAAGACCCCTGAGCCGGCCCCCAGTCGGCGTCCGCTGCCCCTGCCGCTGCGCCGGCCGCGGCTCCCGCTACGGCTGCTGCTCCGCCCACTGCCCCTGCTCCAGCGCCGACTCCGGCCAAACTTACAGGGTCGATGCAGGAACTGTCCCTGCTCACGCAACCACTAACACCCGAGAAGGTCCAGCCTCCACCGGCACCGCCAGCTCTGAACCTCGCACCTGCTCCGGCTTCCGCCCCCCCCCAGCACCGGCGCCGGCACAAATTCCCCAGCCCACTGGCGCGACGCCCGCTTTTTTCACCGGCATGCAGCCCCCGACCGTCAACGGCCAGCCCCAACTCGTCCAGCAGCTCCCGCAGACCATCGCCCGCCAAAGACCGGTGGCCCCGCAATACACCACAGGCCAGCCAGGCCTGATGCCGCCGCCACCCTCCCCGCCCTCTCAGCGCGCCGCAGTCCGCTCAACCAAGCGCCTTCGGCCCCCCACCTCTCCAGCCACAAATGACGGGCTACCCGCAAACACAGGTTGCTCCCCCGGGCCAGAGCCTGAACGACCTCACCCAGCAAAGACTCCAGCAGCAGTACATGCAACAACAGCAACAGACGCAGCAGATGATGCCCATGATGACTGGCCTCCCTCATCAGCAGCAACAGCCACAGCCGGGCTTCCAGGTCCAGCCACCGTTCATGACCCAGCCGACGGGCATGATGCCGCAGCAGCAGTCTACGCCGGGGATACAAATACAGCCGACTGGATTCGCAATGGGCGGGTTCTCTCAACAGCAACAAATGCAACCACAGATGACGGGGCTGCCGCCGCCGTTGGAGCCGCAGAGGACTGGGATGCCTGCCATGGGTATGGGTGTGAATATGGGGATGGGAATGGGCGTGGGGATGCAGCCTCAGCCGACCGGCTTTGGTGGAGGGATACAGCCGCAGGCTACTGGGTTCGGGATGAGCCCGGGTATGAATCCTGGTATGAGCACCGGTGGGATGAACACAGGCGTGGGAGCAGGTATGGGTGGAGGGTTAGCTCCCCCTGTACAGCCGCTTGTGCCGCAGAAGACGGGGCCGCCGCCGCCGGTTAGGTTTGGTGTCACCGAGGGGGCGAAGAAGATTGCCCCGCAGCCAACGGGGAGGAGGGCGAATTTGGCTGCTGCTAGTAAGTCTGCTCTGCATGTCAAGCGTGGCTGTGAGGGGTGGCTGACGAGCGTATAGCGCCGGATAATCCGTTCGGTTTCTGAGCTTAAGAATGGATTTCATCATCAGAGTTCTCGGGGACCCTGGACAGCCCTGCCTGGCGTCCACAAGTCTGCCCAAGGCCCTCCGTATCTCAACCAACGCCCACCCCTTAATCATCCACTGACGGCGATGAGACGTACGGCGGAAGGGCCATGGCCTCCTCAATGACAGAGCGAGCGAGCCGGAGCCAGCAAAGCAGAACCAGCCACGTCTCTCGCCAACCCTAGACCTATGAAGGAACAAGCCCAAGCTGATGGGTCTCATCAAATGCAGCGACGAAAGGGATGAAAGCTAGCCAATCTGACTCGAGGAACAGAGAAAGTCAAGGGGGATGAGAAAGAGAGAAAGTAGAGGAAATCGTCGAATGAGGGCGCCGTGGGCACGCAGCATGTTGCGAGCGCGTGCTGCAGTTTTCTTGGTTTACTTTTTGTGATCGTTCAGCCCTCGTTTCTTTCCCCTTCCTAAGCACCTCTGTACCCACCTATTTGAGCCGCCGTTACTTAGTCCTAGTTATGATACACTTTACATTGGTTGCCGAGTGCATTCTGAGAGGGATAAAATGGTGGGCGGATTCCTCACCCGTCTTCTCTCTCTGTCTTGGGGCTGTTGAAACGATGTGTTCCGAAGGGCCGAGGACGATGTCCCTGGTTCCCGCGGAGTCCTTTCGGGCTTGACCGGAGGATTTCGATCCAGCCTGTAAAATACAAGCCGCAATTCAAGAGAGCAATGAACTCGAAAAAACGATGATACGCGTTCCTGAGGAGCAGGAGCAGGACAAGGCATGGTTACATCGACACCGGGGACCGTCGGGTCCTCCCGGGCCAAACTCGCCTGATCCTTGCTCTTCCATAACGTTGGAGCTACAAGGGACCCGGGTATAGTAACCGAGGACGAAGACATGTGAAAACAAGGTATTAGAAGTCTCAGTTCACTTCTATCTCTAGATCATCCCCTAATCACCCTATGGGTCCTCTACCTACAAAACGAGACGAAGCCAAAGCGCACTGCCCGCTCCTGCCTGACCCGTCCTCCCGACGACAAAACACGATACGTAAAACCAGAAACCCGTTGCACCCCGTCCCATGAAAAGATCTGATCCGATGTCGCCATGCTGTGTCGTATCGTAAACGAATCCCATTACCTTCAGCCCCCTTAGATCGAAACAACATCCGAAAACGCAACAACACTAAGTCTATTGCTTCGTCCACCCCCAAATACCAAGAACTACCAACACCTCTCTACACCACCATCTCTCACAATCCCAAACCCAATAAACAAAAACCGCCCGCTCACTGAATCGTTCCCTCCCTCAGCTCCTCGCTATCAGGAACAACATCCTCAATCGAATGCCTCCTCCGCTGCCTCGCCACCTTGGCCTCTACCGCGCTCGCCTTCGTCCTCGGCACCGCTTCGGCCGGCAGCGCCTCCCTCTTGCCTGTGCTGCCCTTGGACGGCTCGAACCGCTTCCGCACCGCCTTGATCATCTTGAAGAACCAGTACCAGTTCAGGCTGTTCAGCACCAGGTTGCTTGCGAGGTACAGCAGGGTCAGCCACAGCGGCACGGGCGCGGCGTCGCGCGCGAAGAACATGAGGTTCTGGTCCGGGTCGGAGGCGGTAGTCGGGTTGGAGAAGGCCTTTTCAAGGTACGAGGGCGAGGGGGAGCGGGAGAGCGAGTGCCACAAGTCGACGTAGACGACGGCGGATTGGTAGGTGCCCCAGACGAGGCGGCAGAGGAAGAAGGTGGTGAGCAGGGCGATGCCGTTGTAGAGTTGGATTTTGGAACCCGTCAGGTTGAGCTTGTCGCAGAACCAGTGGATGTTGAGGAAGGGCGTCGAGAGCTCGTAGAGGATGAAGATGGGGGAGTAGTAGTTGAGGTAGGGACGCTGAGAAGGGAAGGGTTAATTTGACGGTAAAATGGAGGGAGGTTGGGAGAGCGTACGAAGCCGAAGGTGTACACCGCCAGAGCGCTGACGGCATGGGCGAGCAGGCCAAGGCCGAAGATGTCCAGGTTCAGCAGGGTGATGCCGAGATCCCAGACGAAGTAGCCCGCCGCGAGGGCCTGCACCAGGCCGCAGCCGCCCGTGTAGCCCCAGACGCGCTGCTCGTAGTCCATGCTCTTGCGCTCCTCATCAACAAACATGACCCACAGGGCCAGGGCGTTGATGATCAGGCTCTGGACGAGCGAGACAACGTGGGTGTCCCAGTTGGCCTTCTTCGCGCGGTTGTGGCGCGGGTAGTACTTCGAGAAGAACATCTCGGACAGCACGGGTGATATGGCGACCTGGATGAAGGTGTAGAAGAGGGCGGCGCCGACAACCTCGTGGATGTGCAAGGGGAGGGTCGGCATGGCGAGCCGCTCGGCCAGCGGCTCGACGGCCTTCCTCAACGCCGGGATCGGCGGGATCGGGAACGGGTCGCGCATTGTCGGTGGCGGAGGACGGTGATCTGTTGTTGGATGGTTTGGGGGAAAAGAAACCCGGGGTCCCTTTTGAAGGCGGCGGATGGCAAGTGGAGGGAAAGGGTGGAAGGCGGTCACCAGGCACAGGCACAGGCACAAGCACCCCTGGTCGACAACGAGGTAGGCAAGGCAGGTGCACTGCAAGGCAGCTGACGCAAGAAGGGAAATGAAATGGTGCACCTTTTACCGTTGGTACGCCGGGTTCACTCAGCCATGTGCCTCGTCATCATTCGTGCGGTGTTTCAGCTGGAGCTCCAGGCTGCAGAAGACGACAATCAAAGGCATCTGCACCTCAAGTCGGCATGCGCTGCGCCTTTGGAGCTTCGCCGTCGTTTTTGTTGGGATTTGGCGTCTTGGCAGCGCCGAGGCCGCCTATCATGGCGCGATAAGAGGGACCTGGACAGAGCCGACCACTCAAACACGTCAAAGCTCCACAAGCGGGGTCACTTGGTCTCGGCGGGGCTGGCGGCTGCCCTTCCCCGGTCCCAACGAGTGGCAGGCTGTCACATGCAACAAATGGGAGACAGGGACTTCCTAATCCGACACCACATTCTCAACGACATGTCTTGCTCTCTGAGCTGCTGCCTTTGGGCCAGACTCAATTTAGGATCTGTGATGGGATAGACAGATGTCAACTGGATCAGTCACTTGAGAGATCTTTGGGAATAATCACAAGATCAGAAAAAGAATTTTCAGCGGTATGGAAATACACCAAAACGACCCGTATTCCAACCGGAAAGCGCACCACTCGACCATCGTAATCAAGTGCTGGAAAGGAACGCAAGCAACACCATGCCTTTACCCAAGTAGCCGTCCAACAATCTGCCTTCCAGATTCTCTCCATCTCCCTTCTCCTATCCTCTGCCGCTTCCCGCGTTCGACTATTCGTGAGCTCCTGGCGAGGGTTTATACACTGTGTCGCAATCTCTCTCTCCGGAAACTGAGAACCCCTGTTGCGGTCTTGCTGCAGGAAGTCAGAATCATTGTTGAGTGTTAAAGACGAGAGCGCAAGCAACAGCCTGACCGTCCCAACGTTCTCAACCTAATCCGCTTGTGGCCTGCACACGCCGCACCGCACGGGGACGGAAGCCGGACCCAGAGCGCTCCATATTTGTCCGCGCCGCCGCTCACTGGCATACCGGTTTGCTGGTGTCCCGCCCTGTTTCTGAATTGAATTGGCAACGAAGCCCTTTCACATACCTACCCAAGTAAAGAATTCGTGACAGCTCTCTCCGAATCAAGGACTCGATCGCTACCTTAAAGGATGGCTGACAGCTGCAGTCGACCGGTGTTGATGTACGGAATACGGAATCCGTATGGGCGACGCGAATACACCGGTTCGACAACGTAGCCTCATCCCAAATGCGGGCTGGACGTGGGTACATCGGCAAAATCGAGGTCGACTGCCGATTCCTCTTCACGAAGAGTTGCTGGGGTGTCATCGGCGAGTCCAAGAACCCCGCCGGCATAATCTACCTGGACTTGGATTTCCATCAGCCCCCAGGCTGCAAGCTCGAGTCAGCAACCATCACAGTGACGCTCGAGGAAGAGGACGAGGAAGAAGAGCGCGTTGGGCGACAGTCTTGGCCTCCGAGGTTCACGAGCCACTATGGGCCAAAGTTCCTGCGTGGAGAGAAATCGCAGGTGAAGACGAAGAAGGTCAAGCACCGCACTCCTGAGTTTCAGATGGGCGGATACGACATCGGCGGCGTGGGGGTCGACAAGGAGAAGTCCGTGCAGACAGCCAGCCGCTGGAGGTTCGCCGGCCATATCTCGTCCAGCAAAGGGAACAAGGTCTGGTACAACAGGCTGCAGTGGGAGCTCCATGAGAATCTGGTGGAACACCAACCAACCCACAGCAATCTCATCCACACAGCATTCGCTCTCGAGCACAATGCGTCCAAATTCTATATGACGGTCGAAGTCAGCGGCAAGCTGGCAAAGCTCTCAGACAAGATCCGGAGCCGACCAAAGTTCAGGAGCAAGGAAGAGGAGAACCAAGACATAGTTACCAAGTTTGAGTGGAGAGACGGATACTCCGGCAGCTTGCGGTTGGACGCGATCGCCCAAAGCCTGCATCCGGCCATGGAAATGGAAAACAGGTCCGGAGATTCCAATCGAGCTGCCCAGTGCCGTGCCCGCAACCTTCCACCCTGTGGCGGCTGTGAACAACGCGCCCAAGATCTACGGAATCTCGGCAAGCAAACAACCGATGCTGCAGCCAATCGCAAATCCTTCTTCACGGCCTGGCTTGCCTGGACAGCTCGACAGGGTTCTGATTCCAGTTGACGACTCGGGTTCACGGTTTGAGGAACTGAGCCTCAACGACGTGCGGACGGCCGCTGGCATCGCTGTTCTTGCTCCATCTCCTGCCCGTTCTCCAGCCACGCCCGGGCCACCTGAGGTGGACGACGTTTCGATAACCTCGGGGTCAGAGAACCTGGTGAACTCGACAACGACCACTCCAAGGGAGGGTGAGAACGATTGCGCGGCCATTTCCGACGAGATCTGGAAGGAGCCTCAGGGGAGAAACCTCACTCGGTGGGCCAAAATTACGGCGTTTGGCTCGGTCTGATGGCCTTGGTGCTGCTCTGGTTCGGGAAGACAGGCATCCTGCTGTTGGGGTTAGTGGGTCTTAAGGCAGCGCGGTGGGAAGCGAAGCAGCAGGGCGGGCTGCACTTGAAAACAGGGGAGCGGGTGCCGAGGAAGCTAGAAGAACAAGATCGGAGCGAGACGGCGTCGTTCTCATGCTCCCTGCCATCTTCAGCTGCTCCACAGACTGCTCCGTCAATAAAGCTTGAGCCTGGAAAGATGGGTGGCTCGGGAACGGATAGAACGGGAGCGCGGTCCATAGCAGGTGTGCAGGAAGGGTATTTCTAGAGGAGGCTGGCAGTGCTGACTCTCGTTTTCCTTTGCTTCTGGAAGGGTGAAGTTTGGTGGTGTGCTGAAGAGGATGGAATGTGGGACAAGCATTGGAAAACGAGTTAGCGTATTACCAAAAAGCCGACCAGTAATTGATGAGCCGATCTGTTAAACCCCAAGCTTGCTCCGGCGGTCCAGTTGCACTCGCCTGGCCTCTGCTCCCTCACTGTGAGGGGGTTTGGCGAGATGCTAGATAAGGACGTCGAGGAAGATACTACTAAGGATGAGATTGAGATTGAAGATGGCGAGGACGACGACGATGGGTGATGCCGCCAGGGAGCAGGTTAACGGTCTCAGCAGCATATGCTGCTGATGGTGAGAGATTGTTGTGTGCAGGTCACTGAGAAGAGAGATGGATCATTAGAGCGTGCGACGCTGTACTCCGTATATGGCTTTTACAGTACCTTACGTTCTGTCTTCATATTATCTGGCATGCAACTACCCAACTAACCGAACAGACTCTGATCTTTATGAGGAGGTTAGGGAGTGCGCCAGCGCGCTGCCCAAATCAACGCCTTCAAAGCAGCCAAGCCCCGCTATACTCATCCTACCCGGAGGGCGTACTGTGTACCGACTAGTGAGCGTTTGCCGCGCCTTACGTCTGTCGTGTCCGCGGCTGCTAAGGCTTTGGTTGGGATTTTTTTTTTTTTTTTTTTTTTTTTATAAACACCACCCCCGAGACGCCGCAGCTGGATAGCCCCTGGGAAAGGTCGGACAACACGAGACAAGTGGTCGAAGGACACGTGAGAGGACTCAGGAGAGAACGTAGAAGAGGAGCAGGGCCAGGAAGAGGAAGAGACAAGAAAGGGGTAGAGGGAAAGGAAGAGGGAAAGGAAACGAAAAGGAGGATGAAAAAGGGAAGGGAAAGGGGAGGGAAGGGAAGAAGAGGCAAGAGTGGGAACCCCAAGAAACAGGCATCTATCTGGCTGGGCATCACCGTGATGTTGTTACATGGTTCCGGAACGTTCAACCTGCTGCTCCTGCCGCTCGCTAGCGTCGTTAAGCTCCCTTGGGCAAGGGCGTCCGTTGCTACAAGGTCTGGATTTGGAAAACGCAAAGCCTAGGCCAAGAACGCTGCGTCAGATGCTGGCTTTGAAAGCAGCCGGATCAAGGGTTTGATGAAGCGGCCTAGTTATCCGCGGCGCGGTCGAGCGACTCGGTTCCGAGGACGTCGTGGGCGACCATACCACGAGCATGAATGGCGGCAAACGGAACGCGAAGGTTTAAAGATGAATATTGGTATACGTTTTCTAAGGTAGAATGGAGGATTAAGATTCATGCAAACCATTCGATTGTTGAAAGGATGGTGAGATTGAGGTTGAGGGAAGCGAGGGGAAGGCAGGACGCAAGGATCGTTTGTGGGGCAGATCTCCTGGCTAGCTGTTAGTGCCTTAACCTCTCAAGGCTGTATTGCAGAGCGATTCCGTTAGCATTTCAAACACCCCCTCATCAACCGTGCAACCTGAAATGCACCTGGGAGCTCAAGCAAGTTGCCGCTCTTGGCCTCCGGTACGTTGCAAAGGCGAACAGTTGGAAAAACAGAACTGAGATAAAAACACTAAATTCAAGACGAATGAATACCAGGTACATACAGAATTGACGACTCTGAACTTATACCGCAGTTGTCAGCTATCTCGACCTTCGAATTGACTGAACTGCCACCCACAGCATTTCATATCCGCACCGGACCTCTTGAGCGACTGTCACCGCCAGTGCCAACCCCTCAAGAACGCCATAATGGCAGATCTCCTTTACGACCTGCTCTCAGAGCCAGGGTCGTCAGCGCCTCGTCCGCAACCAGACCAAAGCTCACTTGAGTACCTCACAGCCCTGGCCTCGCTGCCGCTGTCATCGCTCGCGTCAGCTGAGCCACAAGCCCTCGCGCAATCGTCTTACGGCCTCCTGCTCTCCCTTCAGGCTCTCTCCAAGAAGTCGCACAAGCAGATCATCGAATCGGCATCTCACCATGCCACATTACGCACCACATTACCGGCGCTGGCAGCGAGCACCGCTGAGCTGCGCAACTCGATCCCCAAGCTCGACAGCGAAGCAGTGCGCTTCTCCACCACCTACAACAAGAGCAGCGACAGCGATGTGCTCGCACGGCGCAAGAAGGCGCTGCTCCTCTCACGCAATGTCGAGCGGCTGGTCGACGTGCTCGAGCTGCCGACACTTCTGTCGTCAGCCATCTCTACCGCGCCTGTCAACTACTCCTCTGCCTTGGACCTGAACGGCCACATCCGCCGACTGCACTCCATCTACCCCAAGTCACCTCTCGTGTCATCAATATCTACCCAAGCCGACGAGGCTATGCGAACCATGGCGGCAAACCTCATCCTCTCCCTCAAAGCGCCAGGCCTCAAGCTGGCCGCCTCCCTGCGAACCATCTCCTGGCTGCGCCGGGTCCTTCCCGACCTCGAAGCAGCAGCAGCCGCCGTCGCCGCCACCACCACCACCACTGCCGGCCCCGGCAGCACCAGCGCTAGCAAGGGGCACGACTCCCAAGAACGGGTTTTGGGCGCGCTCTTCCTCATCTGCCGCCTAGCTACACTCATGACGATGCTCGAAGCCCTCGAACCACTCCGCGAGCTCGCCGACCAGGAGAAGACGCGTCAAAAGTCCCTCGGCAGCGGCAATGCCTGGTCGGGCGGCCAGCAAACGGAGCGATACCTGAAGCGGTACATCGAGATTTTCCGCGAGCAGAGCTTTGCCATCGTGTCCATGTTCCGGAGCATCTTCCCTGCGGCTACGGCCGTGATCAGCGACGGGCCCGCCTCGGCAGGGCAGCAGGGGAACGGTGATCCGCTGGAGCCTATGCCATCTGCTCTGGCTACTTTCCCGCTTCACCTGGTGGACATGCTGCTTGAGACGCTACGGACATATCTGCCCACAGTGAGGGACCAGGCGGCGAGAGATAGCCTGCTGACGCAGGTGCTGTACTGCGCGGGGAGCTTGGGGAGGCTGGGCGGGGACTTTGGATTGTTTCTTGCTACGCTGGATGTTGGGGCCGAGGCAGAGGAGGAGTGGGTTGAGGTTGTCAAGAGGCATCGGGCGCTGGCGGGGAGGTTGGAGTCAATTGTGGGTGAGCAGAGGAGGGGGAGTTGATAGGGAGACTGTTCGTTTAGCGAGTCCAAATGTGGCTTACAGCAAGCGGTGATGCCGTGTTTTGTTCGAACTTTGATGGTCACCGGGCATGCTGTGACTCAATACCAGCCGAATAAGCTCGGGAGAATTCCTCTGTACCATCTTCTCGTCTCCCCGTCCCTTGGTTGGCTCCGGCGCGGCCAGGTCGGGTTGAGCCGGCAGGCCCGGATCGGGCGGGCCCAGTGCCTGAATTGGCATGCCGTCATAGGCCGGCGCAACCCATGCATGGCTGCTCTGTAGCGGCTTCTCCAGACTCCAGCTCTGACATTTTTGCCTCAAACGCTCAAGAACAACGCAGCTCCCAGTTTCAGCACGATGGATCCCTCGTTATAGATTGTTTTGAGAATGGCTGGTCCGGATCTTGAACAAAGTGAATTCTAGACGACAACCTTTTTGCCTCTGCGGGCCAGACACTTTCAACAAGCCCCGGTAGACACAGCCGAGAGAGATACCAGACAGCACCTCCCCAGAAACGAGATACACCAACGCCGCAATGTCCGATGGCTCCCGCACGGCGCTTTCGAAGTCGAGTACGCCCTCCCTCCCCCACCCCTCTCCTCCCCAGCTGACACAATCCGCCCCTCCCAGCCTTCCACTTCGCCGCCGGCCTCGGCTCTGGCGTGCTCTCCGCGGTCTTGCTCCAGCCAATCGACCTTCTAAAGACGCGCGTGCAGCAATCGGGCGCGCACTCCCTCTCTGCCGCCATCGCCGACATCCGCGCCGCGCCGCGCCTCCTCCCGGCCCTCTGGCGCGGCGCCGTCCCCTCCGCCCTGCGCACCGGCTCGGCTCAATCTACTTCACCAGCCTCAATGCCATCCGGCAGAGTGCCGCCCGCCTTTCTTCTCCCTCCTCCACAACCAAAGCAGGTGCGGGCGCGGCGGCGACATCGTCGTCGTCGAGCAGCCTGCCGAAGCTGAGCAACACGGGCAACCTGCTGGCGGGCGCCGCGGCGCGGTCGTTCGCCGGCTTGCTGCTCATGCCACTGACCGTCATCAAGGTGCGGTACGAGAGCACGCTGTACGGCTACACGTCGCTGGCGTCGGCGGCGCGGGACATTGCGGGCAAGGAAGGCGTGCGCGGCTTCTTTGCCGGGTACGGCGCGACGGCCGTGCGCGATGCGCCGTACGCGGGGCTGTACGTCCTGTTTTACGAGCAGAGCAAGAAGCGGCTGAGCGCGTTGTTTCCTGCTGCTGCTGCGGATGCGGATGCGGATGCGACCGCTGGGCGTGAGAGTGGGGCGGGTGGTGATAATGGGGTGAGGAAGGAGAAAGGCGGAGAGGGAGGATGGCGCTGTCGCACGCGGCGTCGATCAACTTCTCGAGCGGGGTGTTTTTCGGGCGTGGTGTGCAGTGTGATATCGAACCCGTTTGATGCGGTCAAGACGCGCATCCAGCTGCAGCCGGAGCAGTACCGGAATATGTGGCAGGGCGCCAAGAGGATGGTTGGGAGGAGGGGCTGAGGGCGCTGTGGGATGGGTTGGCGCTGAGGATGAGCCGCAAGGCGGTCAGCTCGGCGCTGGCGTGGACCGTGTATGAGGAGTTGATTCGGAGGGCCGAGGCGAGTTGGGCCGGGGGAGCGAGCGCGAAGGTTAAGACTAGTTTGTAAGGGGCTTGGATGAAGGGGTTGAGGAACACGGTATGGCTTGGGTGCATTGCATACGGCAAGGGGATTTTCATAAGGGGTTTATTTCGCTTGGTGCTGCGGTTTTGAGTGTACTACTACTGTACGATGCCTATTCCCTATCCTGTCTGACATCCCACCATACCCTAGAGTAGCTGTGTTAGCCAAGAAGGCGGCGAACAGCGTGTAAGATAAAGGAAGCAACAAGCCCGAACCAAGACGGGGAACTAACTCGACTTGGAAAAAAAAAAAAAAATGGGGCTGCTGGGGCAAGAGCAGAGTTGGGAATACAGCAACGACCAACAATAGATACGAAGAAAGATCTCGACTCGACGCAAACGTAAGACAGTAAATCATGGCTCATGCTCTCGTTCCATACCGGTGACCTTCCATCCATCTTTCCCACCCCATTCTCTCTCTCTCCTCGCATCCTCTTATTTCGCCGTGTCAAAACCAAACTTGAACTCTTTATCAACCACAAACCAAACTGAGAGGGTATCCTGGGAAATCTTCTTCAAGGGAGCACCATCCCCCGGGGCATGCTCACGGCCGCGCCCCGGCGAGGTACATCAGCAGGCTCGGCGACTTGCTGCGATGGCGCGATTTCGGGCGCACGAACTCGTACTCGCCGGAACGGTGCCGGTGGTGTTTGTGGCCGCCCTTGACCTCGAGCATAATCTTCTCGCCGCCGTGGCGGTGCTCGATAATGCGTAGCTTGCGCGTGTGCTCCCACAGCATGTTTTGCTCCCACTCAGGCACCCAGCGGCGGATGAGGACGTAGTTGGGGTCCTGGAGAGGTCTGTTAGTATCTGTGTGGTAACAATAAGTGCGGGATGGAGGAGTGAGAAACACATACGGCATCCGGCTCCCAGTCAATCTTGTAGAAGCGCAGCGTCTCGATGTCGAGGTGGCGCAGAGACATGCGCGTGTACGTCGGGGGGCGACAGGCTGCTGCTTTTCCTCCTCGTCCTTCTTGATCTTCTCTTTCTTCAGGATGGCCTGGATGGCCTCCTCGTCGAGCCCAGAGTTGATCAGCTGCTCCTGCAGACGGCGCTGGAACTCCTTCTCCTTCGCTTCGGCATCGGCCTTCTCCTTCGCGATGCGCTCCGCCTCCTTGGCCTTCCACGCCGCGATCACCTCCTCGGCCTCCTTCTCCTTACGCTTGGCCTCCTCGCGGCCTTCTTCTCCTCCTCAAGCCGCTTCAGCTCGAGCTCGCGCCGATCCGCTCCTCCTCCTCCTTCCGCTCCTTTTCAGCGTGGATGCGCTCGAGCTCGGCGAGCGCGGCCTTGGCCTTGGCCTCCTCCTTGCTCGCCTTCTCCTTTCGGGACTCCTCTTCCGCCTTGATGCGGCGCTCCAGCTCGAGCTTGGCCTTCTGGTACTCGGCCTCCTCCTTGGCCTTTTCCTCGCGCCGGCGCTCCTCCTCGGCCTTGTTGCGGCGGTCGAGCTCGTCCTTGGCCTTCTGGAGCGCGGCCTCCTCTTCGGCCCTCTTCTCGCGACGGCGCTCCTCCTCGCGGGCCTTGATGCGCGCCAGCTCGTCGCGGTCCTTGAGCAGCTTGGACTGCTCCTCGCGGGCGCGCTCGGCCTTGAGGTCCTCCTCCTGCTGCTTGATGCGCTCAATCTCGCGCCTGAGGTGCACCAGCTCGTAGTCGCCGCGATACTTATCGTGGCGGAGCTCCTCCTCCTCACGCGCTTGGCGCAGCTCAAGCTCGGTCCGCATGCGCACGAGCTCCATGTGCTCCTTGTTGAAGCGGTCCAGCTCGCGCTGCTTCTCCTTGCGCTCGTTCTCAAGCCGGATGTTGGTCAGCTGCTCCTCCAGCTGTTGCAGCCTCCACTTCTCCCGGGCGTCCTCGATGTAGCTGTGCGTGCTGGACGACCGGCTGCGGTGGCTGTGCGACGACGGTGCTTGCGGCGGCCATGGCGGCGGTGAGAGGAGGTGACCGAGGACTCGTCGGAGGACGAGTCCGAGTCCCGTATTATCCGGCGCCGATCAACCACCGGCTGGTTGATCACCACCTGGGGCGGCGGCGGCGGCCCATGGTGGTGCGCTGGCGGCGACCTCCGCTCTCTTGATCGTGAGCGGGTGGTGACGATGGTCATCCGCTCCTCAGGCCGGCCGCCATGGTAGTAGCCCGTAGGCGGCCGGTGATCGCGGACATCCCTGGTGACGGTCTGGATGAAATGCGGGCCGGGGCCGGGCCGGGGAGGAGGCGGGGCGGTCCGGCGAAACGGGGATCGGTCGCGGACGGTATGCTGTAGCCTGATACGAGACCGTTCTTCGAAATCAGACTCGTCGCTGTAGCTGAGAATGGAGGACATGCTGAAGAGTGACCGAAACGGACGAGACTCGGGCTGCCCCTCCTTAATGCCGCTGAACTCGCAGATTGCGTTGGTAACCCTTTGGATGATACTGAGCTTAGAGTTTCAACTCTGAGCACAGATATGCGCTTGGCTATGGCTATGTGTTTCCCTCGAACAGACTTTCGCGAAGTAAAGCTGAGAACCTAAAGAGAAAGAGGACGACTGTGCCGCAGAGAAGGGGGGGTCAGGAGGGATTGTAAGCGTGCCAACTGAGCGGGGGTGTGACCCACCATTTATTCGGCGCGCTGCGGCGGCGCTCAAGACGGGACTCGAGACGCCATGGGACGCTCCGGCTGCTCAGGAATGACGGCTGCATTAGCTGCGGATACACAACAAATCAGGGGGGTAAGCGAAGCTCCCTGAGGCCTGTACAGTGTGGGACCTGGGAGGGCACCCGAGCCGCTGGGCTGAGAAGTACCCGGGACCATCGCATGATGGCAGCCTGGGTGCCGCGTGCCACACGGGACATGCCCAAGGCGAGGTATTGGTGTCTCCGAGAGGGCGGAAGGACGCCTTCTTCCCTCAGTGGCTGCCGTGTGGTTGGCTCAGACGCCACCCATGCCAGGTGGGGGATCACAGATTGCCCATGCCATGGGTCGGGTGGCTGCGCAGTCAGCGGGCTGGAGACTGGCGCAAGTTGGGGGCTATCAAAGGACAGCCGCTTCTGCGTGTGGAGGTTGGAGGCTGGTTGAGGTTGCGCAATGCCCACAACCAACACACTTCCGGCCCGGCTCCCCACTGATCAGAATGAGTCCGGGCTTGTGGACGAGAGAACATATTGGCCGCGGGGGCTCAGCCTTGTGGTTAAGAGATCGTGCCATCGTGCCACCCAGCAAGGAGAAAAGCCGGAGGATAAAACTGCTGCTGTCCTCATTCCCACATCCGCCGACTGGCCCGCACAGTGGCGACAGGCTGTGGTCACCCGTGCTCTCCGCGAACGCTTGTTCGTCGTTCGTCAAGGAACGCCGCCAGCCGCAGGAATCGGTGCGTAGGGCTAGGTTGAGGGGATGGGAGAACTCTTGGCTCGGCGGCGCAGCAGGGATTGCCTGGGCCTCTGGTTGGCCTCGGCTTTGCTGATCGCCTGGGATCCAGTTCGGGCAGCAACCGTGTTGGGTCTGTGGCTCACGAGGCTGGCTGCCGCAGACATGCTCATGCTGCTCATGTTTCGCCAATCTCCCGCGCGAGGGACGGAGTAGCACATGCGCTCGGGTACCTTGCGTGCCAGGTTATTTCGGCAAACCGATGGCATCCAGTCGCGGTCGAAGCCGCGCAGGGAATGAAAGTCACTGGTTGGGACCATCTGATGAGCTGGCGGGTTCCCAAAGACCAGCGCCTGTCTGGAGCTGGTCTTGGCGGCGAGACGCCCTGGGCGGGGGAGATGCCCCGCCATTCCAGGCATCAGAATTTCTGCCCCTCACCGGACCCCTGTCCATGACCTGCATCTGGCACAGTGCGTATTTGGGGTCAACGCTCGAGGAGTCGGAGTCAGGGCGGTGGATGGATGAAGGAATTCCAACTTCAACATCTTCCCCCGATTTTGGTCCTCAAATTGTAGCATTTGATTCTATGACCTGCTGCTGCTGCCCAAGTCGATCGTGGCTCTCTAGAGAACTCCGTAACCGAACTGAGAAGCACCGTGCCCAGCTCTCCAAGCCCTCTGCGACGGGACAACCGTGCCGTTTTGTGCCATGCGTTGGCAGGCTGTGCCGTGACCATGCTGTTGGTCCCTGCACAAGGCCAGACAGAACCCTCCATCAAACCTGTCCTCCCGGAAACTTGGAAGCATCACGCCTGTCCGCCACCCTTGAGCATCTTCTCGATGTGCTCCTGGCTGTTCTTGGCCGTCGTTTCCAGGTAGTGCAGCCTCTTGCCCATGCCATCCACTTCGCCCTCAATCTCCTTGATCTGCGAGCTCAGCTTGTCTTGGAGTGCTGGGACGGGCACGAGACGAACCTACTAGGGTCAGTCATGAGATACTTATCAAAGAGAATAGGTGAACAGACATTTTACCAACACCCTCATACACGGCTGTGTTGGTGGGCAGCGACGAATCTCGCTCCGAGTCAACTGGGCCAGCCGCATCTCGCGCTGCTTGCTCGCGATCTGGGTGCGCACCAGGCTGATCTGCTGCTGCGCAGCAATGGCCTGCGACTCGATCTCTCTCACCAGCTGTAGAACGTATCAACATTTGATGCCCAACTGTGAGTGAGGGGTCACATGGGATCAAGTTCACTTGCCTTCTGCAGCGCCTCGTTGGAAATTGACATCTTGGCCGAATGCACTCCTTGGAGTGTGCTGGCTCAAACCCGGGCTCGGTGACTCGACGGTGGCGGTGAAAGATGGACTGAGTCTGCAATTTCGTGTGATGTGTAATGCGGCCGTCTCGATGCTGTTTTGTCCTTGTTTGATGTCTGCTGGAATTTGATACGACCTCATACAGTGCGGGACCTAACCACGCGCACTTGGCAAGTTGAGACTCCAACAACTTCAGCAAGTTCTTTCTTGATCCCTTCAATTCAGCCATTCTGATCTTGTACTCACCATACAAGTAATTAACATCCTCAAAAAGCCGGACTCCTACGTTTGGTTATTTCTCATAAATTCCGCTATCGAGACCCCCGGCCTCGAGGTTAAAGGCCATTGACGCTTCCTAATCTTGACGTCGTCAGAGAAGATTGAACTGATAGTATGAGCATGCGGATGAAAATATGAGGCTCACTGACTACACAAGGGAAAATAACAAAGGAGGGGGGAAAAAATTCAGAAGATGACAAAAAGCTCGCCTGCTAGCCCCCCTCGTGGATCGAGGGGAGGTATCCGGTTGCCAAACTTCGCGGGTTTTACTTCGACTCAAACGGGCGACCTTTCAGTCGCTCAGACATCCGGGTGCCGGTGCCCGGGCCGGCAGGCTCCCCAAATACCACTAGGTCATAGAGCAAAGTGTGGTTCTTGGGGGAGTTGATGAGAGGTCTGCGGACCAAATACATATACCCTGGGACGCGCACCTTCTAGGAGGCAGCACGAGGAATAACCAGCTGCTTTCTGGCAGTCGATTTTGAGTGCCCCATCGAGCCCACGTTCTGACCACTGCAAGGACTCGATCGACCTTGACAAGCCGCCCGGCGGCCCCAAACGGCTGGCAATGCCAACAGACTAAACGAGATTGACTTCCCAATATTCTCGAAACGCCTTTTCAAGTTCCTCCGATAACTTATTGTGTGCCTTCCCTCCACCCTCCACCCCGTTGGGAAAACTGTGCGTCCATCACACAATTAGGCGAGTCAATATGCCTCCCTTCACCGTCATAATCAAGCAGTATCTGCCCAACATCTTCCTTAGCCGGGCACAGATGCCGCTGACCCGCCCCATTCCCACCCCCCGACTCTTCTCAGATCCTCCTCACCGACCTCGCTCACACCCCGACAGGGAATCAGCACCTTCTCCACATCATCCGACTCGTTTCTCTCCCGACATCCCCTTCGCCTGCCTCGCCATGCTACTCACAGCATTCTGCCATTTTTTTACCATCTACCCATCTGTTGAACACCACGCAGAATGTGTCACAGGATGTCCTCGAGGGCGGGATCAGATATCACTGTATTCTGTAAACCTTAATCTCCTCAGGAGACCCACTGCCCGGTTCACGTACCTGGAATCTCATTCACTTATACTTTGACTTCAACGGCGATCGAGAGAACAAGACGCATCAAACCACTACAGGTACTGTCACTGTGTTACATCCTGTCGACCTAGTATTCCATATACCTAAGATATTCCAACGTCTATATGCCACTACAGCATCTGGTCCCACCTCCCATGCGATACCCGACCGTAACCCAATAACCCATCCATACTTCCCTATCCAACGCTGGAAACCCGGTTACTGGGTCTTCTTCTGCCTCGTAGCGGCAGAGCCGCCAGGCCTGGGCACAACCTGTGGCACGGAGCGCAAAGGCGCCCAGTCCAACATGAAGTCCTTCTCGCTGCCGTCCAGACAGCGAGTGAGCCAGACACGCCAGAGGATCATGTGATATGCTGTGGCAGCCGAGATCAGTACTAGCACCGCGTCGGGGATCATCGTGTTATCTCGGGAGGAACCACGTACCACCTGTTTGACGTCAGCAATTGTTGAGCCATGAACGCGGTTCTGCGGAAAAGGGGAGGAAGGGGGAACTCACCTAAGCCGGTCAGGATATGCCACCAGCCATGGCCCTCCAGCACGACCGACCACGGAAGCAGGAGCTGCTTCTTGGTCGTGTGAGATGGTGGCAGTAGATATTATCCACGTTCCAGATGAAGAAGCCGGCCAAGAACATCAGGATGCCTTTTTGCGTTGGACACAAGCGAGCGCGTCAGTGCTACCTGCCACAGACAAAAGGTACACATCTTACACGGGAAAAAAAAAAAAAAAATGAGATCAGGGCCGACGAGAGAAGATGGGGTGATACGAACCGGTGACGGCAAGTTTGTACATCTCTCGCATGTGGCGATCGCACTCGGCCGGGTTTCGCTGCGCCAGCTTGGGACGCAGGTCGCTCTCCATGACGTAGAAACCGCGGAATGGTACAGGCGGTCAGGACGCCGTAGGCGACCTGGTGGAAGACGGGATTCTTGGCATAGAGGTAGTAGACCTGGGTGGCTCATCAGTTGACGACGTTGGGTCACATGTGTGAGATGATGGGCACACAAACCGTGATGAAGACGGCCAGTCCCACCAGCGCCGAAGCAATCAGAGCCTGCGTCTTCGCCGGTTTACGGTACGAAAACGTGGCAAAACCATGATGCATACGGTGTAAATCATGGGCAGCTCATCGGCAAGCTGCATTTCATCTGGTGATAAGAGCGTGAGACAGGGCACGCCAGACATGACACCTGGTACAGCGTGACTTACACTTTAGGGTTGTGTGGAAGGCCATGGACCCCAGGCCGACAACCATGTAGCCCAGATAGACGATGATAAATATCCTCGAGTGGGAGTGGGCAAGGACATTCCGCAGACCCTTGAACCCGAGCCACATAAACACCAGGTTCGTGAGGGTGTTGACCACCTCTGCGCAGTAGAAGGTAATGTTGTAATCCTGGATTCATGTAAGTTGGCCGGAAACTCGAAACGACCGGTTTTGGAGTTCCCTACCTCTTCACACCAGTTCAGGGTCGATGTCTGCTCTCCCCAAAACCCTCGCGGGATTCCCGGTAGGGGATCTGGAGCGTTGATGCCAGTGACATTCTGGGACCGGACCCGGCCTCGGAGACGCCGTATGCCAAGGACGGGACGGAGGGCAAGACGGAGGGCACGCGGATCGGGCTGATTCCCAGACTTGGTTCCGCGTATGAGAAATGGCGGTCGGATGTCGCTCCGGTTGACCTACGTCAGCTTCCACGTGTCTCCAGGGCTTGAATGGTGCACTGCCCCGTATCGTCCAGCCACACCCCGTGTCAACCTCGGTGTTTCAAGCGATGAATCTGAACGCTGCCTGTTAATTGGTACGATAAGAGACTCAATCAAGAGCGAAAAAGTGAGATGCGGGAAAATAAGTTGCTAAGTTAGCAGAGCGAGTTGTGCCGGCAACAGTCACAGCTATGCTCGGAGTCGGATAAGCCGAAGCGACTGGGTTCGGAGCAGCAGCAAAGGTGCGAGAAGCACGGCCTTATTCATGCAGAAGAAACACCAAGCTCACAGGAGAGACACGCCCGGTGGGCCATGCCCAAGCCAGCTTCATTGGCAACTTGTTAACGTAACGTCGCTATCAGGGAGCGGAAAAGATGAATCAGCGACAGCCTTGGGACCGAAGAAGAAGACTCCGGACGACAACGTGCCCTGGAATTTTCGAATGCCCCAGCAAGGCAGGTACGGCAGACGCGGGAGGCTTGGTGGAGCCGGTCCGAGACACGTTGCGGAGATGTGCTGCTGCATTCGGCAGGTATTTGTCTCGACACAATGCCAGCTCATTTCCAACTGTGAGTGTGAGTGTTGAAAACAGCAAGCAGAAGACGTCATGACAACCTGGACTTCAAGAAGTCGAAGTTGGCCAAGTGAGAGAACCAGACGAATCCGTCGTCTTGGCCGAGCTTATGCTCCATTTCCAGATGGCTCGTGCGTCCTGCCAAGAACTGTGGTCCACCTCCACATGCTGGTGCTTATCCAGTTGCGCCGCCAATCAAACGAGAGACAAGCTGACAGCCGTTGCCTGACACTTGCGAATCCATACGAGGCTTGGCTGCTTTGGAACGTCAATGCCGCCAAGAGCCTCGCTCTGGGACAATTTCGAGGTTCACTGAACTTTGGACGGCCACAGGTTTAGCCTGGCATCCACGAACTCGACACTCGCGATACGCCCCTCAAGACCAGTGTATCCCAGGCTACTGGCGATGTGAAATAAGGAACCAGAAAGACAGAAAGCGACTGAAGAAACGACCCGAAGCAGCGAACCCCGCTGCCCACTGCACAACAACAGCGTCGCTCGCACGATACCAGATCTCGCGGATCAGCACGGGTAGCACAGATGATCCTGGACCAGGAGTAACAATTGACGACCATCTGCCTCGACCTCGACTTTGATGGCCGACCCACTCCTGACACCTGCGATCCATCTCGCTTCGTCACCAAGAAATGGCCGCTCGATGGGGGTCGTTCCTCTCCCAGGCCGTGGCCGGAGTGGAGGCCCGCCTGGACAACATCCTCGCCGAGAATGATGGGAGCACAGAGCAACAGCAAAAGGAGACAAAACCTGCGGCACCCCCGTCGCCAGCCAAGCAGAGTCCTGGTATGTCTGGTCTCGATCCTCGTGCTCCGGGCCTGTCCCCCTGACAGCAGGATTGCTCCCAGGTCCGTCGCGAACCGCCTCGTCCGCTCGCACCAATGACCGGCTGCAAGAGAGACTGGCGAGGGCCATGGCAGCCAAGTCGGCGGGGCGCTCATCAACGCCTGTTCAAGGGAGTCCGCGGCAGAGCCTCGATGCTGCCAGCCGCAATTCGATCGACAGCACAGACCGCTCGAGCTCGACAGGGAAGGAGTTTGCGAAAGAGACACCCTCACCACGAGGCTCACAGGATGTAGCCAGGAGTTCACAGGATACCACTACGATGTCACAAGTGGGTGTTGCAAAAGAGGTGGTGGAGAAGAATGCTCCGGTTAATGGCCAAAAGGAGGCAGAGAAGCCGGTGGAGGAGATGAATGGAACCAGGAGTTCGGAAGACATTCTGCCTAGCGTAACATCACCACCTGAAGGCACCCCAGCCATGGCACCGCCGGAACCCGCCTCTATACTGGAGACGAAGGCGACTTCTGATGGCGCTAGCGCCGAGGACCAGGCGCAAGATGCCAACAAGACCCTCGAGGACGCCCAACTGCAACACCAGGAGGAGATCCACGGGTACATCGAGCGCATAGACGCTCTGGAGGCCAAGCTTCAATTTCTAGCAAGGGAAGCGGCAGACTCAGCAAGGAAGGCCGCTCTGGATGCGCCCGCTGGGAGCCTCGAGAAGAAGCTGGCCGAAAGGATCAGCAGATTGCCCAGTTAATGGAAGAGGGCAAGAACCTGGCAAGCTCGGATCACAAGCAGCGGGCCACCGTGAGGAAGCTGCGCGCCAATCTTGCTGAGAACGAGAAGGAGTTGAACACTCTCAGGGCAGTTAAGGACAAGTCTGACAGGGAAATTGAGGGCCTGCGCAGCCGCGCCAATCGGGTGGACGAACTTGAAAAGGCTCACGACACCCTGCAAAAGCGTCTCGACCAGACACAAAAGGAACTCAACAGTCTACGGGCCCGAGATCCGCTCCAAAGACAGCACTATCGCCGAGCTCCGAGCCCAGCTCCAAAAAGCCACCGAGCAGGCCGATGCCGCAACGGCCAAGGCGAACGAACAAGCCCGTGAGCAGGACAAGCGGAAGATCGCCGACCTCGAAGAAGAAATCGCCGCGCTCAAAGTCGAAAAGAACCTCGTCGCTGACCGCGCCAAGGCACAAGCCACGGAGCTCCGCGAAAAGGCGGAGCGGGCCAACGAGCGGGCGCGGGCGCTGGAGCTCGAGCTCAAGGCCGAGGTGCAGGTGATGGAAGGCAAGTTGGAGGCGATGCGGATGCGCGCCGAGGAGGTGTCTTCGGGCGCCGCGGGGATTCGCAGGCGAAGCTGCTGCGCCAGGTCGAGACGCTGCAGACGCAGTACGCCATCGCGAGCGAGAACTGGCAGGGCATTGAGACGACGCTGCTGGCGCGGATTGCCGGGTTGGAGAAGGAAAGGGACGAGGCACTGCAGCGGGAGTCGGAGATGCGGAAGAAGGCGAGGGAGGCGGTACGTTTCTACTCTGTCTCATGATATCTCGATAAATGCTAATCCCTTCTAGGCCGTCCGCGCGAAGCGCCAGGAGGAAGAGCTCGAAGAAGCCAAGACCAAGCTCCCCACCATCCAGGAAGATATCAAGTCCTACCAAGCCCAGCTCGACGCACTGAAAAAGCGCGCCGAAGAAGCCGAGTCCGCTCTCTCCAGGGCCGAGGCCGACTTCGAAAAGCAGAAACAATGCTGGGAAGCCGAAAAAGAGGAGCGCCAACTCCTCCACAACAACGCCCCCGAGCGCCCGCGCTCCTGGCTTGAAGGGCTGCCCGGCGGCTCCTTCCTCAAGCCCGAGTCCCGTCCCGCCTCGCCGCAACTCACCAATCCCCAACGTACCTTTAGCACCGACTTTCTCGGCATCTCGACGCTCACAAGCAAAGCGCGCAAAGTTTCAGCCCCTTCCGCAAGCAACAGCGAAGCGGGCGTCAGCGGCCTGGGTCTCGGCCTGGGCCTCACCGAACCGCGGATGCCCTTCTCCCGCCGGCCCTCGGCCCAGCCTCCCTCCCGCCCAACCCTTAACTCCAACCCCATCGGCAGCAGCTCCGGCGGCATCTTCAGCCCGCTGTCGCTGTTCAGCCCGACGTCCGACGCCCCCCCACCCCCCGCAAATCCCCTCGACCGCGAAGTCCAGCGCGGCGAAGATGCCTTCGAGGGCGGCGCTGAGATCACCGCTTCTCCCAAGCAACACCCCGTTCAGGACATGGTCTCGGTCTCCACCGTCGCCGCGGGGCCCTCGGTGCAGCTCGTCGAGCGGATGAGCGCCGCCATCCGCAGGCTGAGAGCGAGAAGGTGGCCGCCAAGGAGGAGCTGGCGAGGATATCGCGGCAGCGGGACGAGGCCAGGGCGGAGATTGTTTCGCTGATGGGGAGGTGGAGGGTGGCAAGACGGCAGTGAAGAGGGTGGGGGACCTAGAGAGGGAGGTGGAGGAGGTGAAGCAGCGGTACGAGACTACGTTGGAGCTGCTGGGGGAGAAGAGCGAAGAGGTGGAGGAGCTGAGGGCGGATGTCGAGGATGTGAAGGCGATGTATAGGGATTTGGTGGAGAGGACTATCAAATAGGCGCCTTTAGAGGGATAGCGGCTGAGGAAAGGTGGAACCTTTGGGGTGGTACGATTTCTAAAGGGGGGGATATCCCCATTTGTGACTGGCTACTAGAGCAGTAGCCAGAGAGATACCATCAGGCAGGAGTTGATTTGCTACGCTGTGTCATGCTGACTTAGCTATCTCCTCCTACGCGGTGTTTAGGGTCAAATGGTAACGAATATGCGCTGTCAAAGCTCAATGCCCTCCTCCTCCGCCTTCCGCTCGATGTATTTCCGGATCTGTGCTGCGTTAGCCAAGCGGTTCCGGAGAATGGCCCCTCCCATAGCAACTTACATCCGCCCCTGGTGCCAACTCCAACGGCAAAAACCCATCCACATCCTTCTTATCCGTCTCGGCACCCGCCTTCAGAAGCGCAACTGCCGCGTCGCCTGCGCATCATCTCACATCAGCCATCATCCCCTCCCCCACCCAGTCCTCGAGATCCTCCGGGGGAAAAAAAGAAGACTTACCGTGCCCCTCGGCAACAGCATGATGCAGCGGCGTCTGGCCGGCGCTGTCGGTCGCGTTGATGGGGCTGCGGTGCTTGATCAGCAGGTTGATCATGGGCACCGAGCCGACGGCGGCCGCTCGGTGGATCGGGTACTGGCCGCGCTTGTCGCGCACGCGCGTCGAGGCCGCCGGCGTATGCCCCTCGAGCAGCTTGCGCGCGAGGTCCAGGTTGGATTTGGAAGCGAGGAAGTGCAGGGCTGTTTGCCCGTTGTTATCTGCGTACAAGGAGGTTGGTGAGCGAGTGAGGATGAAGGGTGAGGGGGCGTCTTGCCGCGGGGAAAGGAGTGGTGTGGGACGGGGAGCGACGTACTTGTCTGGTTGACATCGGCGCCCCGGCGAGGAGAATGTCCGCCACCTTGTCGGCGTCCTTGACATTGGCAGCGATCATGAGCGGTGTCCAGCCGCTGTCATCCTGTAGGGGTTTGTCAGTATTCGTCCTTGAATTGAGGATGAACGAGCACCCACCTCAGCATCCGGGTCAAATCCCTTCTGGCTAATCAACAAGCTGACGATCTCGGGCTGGTTGTATGAGCAGGCCAGTGAATCGGCAGCCGGCCATCGTCGTCCTTGAGCTGGGCGAGCCTGGGGTTGGCCTAATCCCGGTCAGTGTCCGGAGAGTGAACGACTGAGCAAGGACTGAGACGAACATGGAGCAGCGACTCCACGACAGCAACTGGGTAATTTTGGTAACCGCGTCAGCGACACTTTTTCTCACCATCTTCTCACGGCATCTAGGCCAAACTCACTTTTCCCCTCTCGCGCTGCCGCGTGGATGGCGTATTTGTTTGCCTGCTCGTCCGTCGTGCTGCTCTGCATTTTGGCACCCTAGATGTGGTGGGAGTGAGGGATCCCCGTAGTACGCAACTGAGAACAAGTCGAAATATCCCGGAAACCCTTCCCTTCCAACAGGCCGGTCAGGTTTTGAACGTCATGTAAGTGATGCCTTCCAGAATCGCAGCCGGCCAGGATCATGCCACCCAATGCAGGGTTTAACAGGCACTGTGCGGGTCCCGGTTTCTTTGGCAGATGTGGCTGGAGCTTCAGCCACTGCTGGGAAATTTTGGGGTCCCAGACAACAGATGCAGCAGTGGATCCGTCGCCATCATCCAACCATCAAACGCGAACAGGACCGGGCATCGCCAACAACGACAACCACAGCTCTCGCAACCGCAAACCTCACCCCCATTGCATCCCACTTACGCGCCGCAACCACAGCTATGGCAGCTGAAGTTGCCGCCAATGGCGCCGAGGTCGCGCGGCTCGAGACTCTCGTCCGCGACAACGCGCGCAAGACCAAATCCATCTACGCCAGCACAACCTCAGATCCATCCTCCCGAAAGCGCATAAAACTCGACCCCGGCCTGGCCTCTGAAGACCCCGACATCACCAAGTCCGCCCTCTCCCTCCGCCTTCACGCCGAATACCACGACGTCCAGACCCTCCCGAAGTCATCGCCAAGAAGCTCCCCGCGGCCGGCCCGCGCAAGAAGAAGCCCAAGGCGGGCGACGAGGCACCGTCACAGTCCGAAGAGCACGCACGCAAGTTGATCGAGGCTATCCCAGCGAGCAAGTCGGCGGGCGCGGCTGCCAACTCTAACGCCCTCGTCCTCTCGAGGAATCGTCCGGTGAGGCTGGCACTGCGGGCGGCAAGACCCAGAACCGCAACGAACCACAGAATATGAGCCTCGCCCGGCGACCAGACAGCCTCCTGGCGCAGCCGCGACCCGACTGGCACCCGCCATGGAAGCTGCAGCGCGTCATCAGCGGGCATCTGGGCTGGGTGCGGGCGCTGGCGGTAGAGCCGAACAACCAGTGGTTTGCCTCAGGTGCGGGAGACAGGACAATCAAGATCTGGGATCTCGCGTCGGGCCAGCTGCGCCTGACGCTCACGGGCATATCTCAACGGTGCGTGGGCTGGCAGTGTCGCCGAGGCATCCGTACATGTTTTCATGTGGCGAGGATAAGATGGTCAAATGCTGGGATTTGGAGACGAACAAGGTGGTGCGTAGATGCATACATCAACTGAGTCCATAGTTGGGGACACTGACAGCGACCATAGATCCGGCACCACCACGGCCATCTCTCGGGCGTCTACACCCTTAAGCTGCACCCCACCCTTGACGTGCTCGTCACTGGCGGGCGTGACGGTGTCGCCCGCGTCTGGGACATGCGCACGCGATCTAATGTCCACGTGCTCTCGGGCCACACTGGCACCGTCGCCGACCTCGTCTGCCAGGAGGCCGATCCGCAGGTGATCACGGGCAGCCTAGACTCGACGGTGCGCATGTGGGACCTGGCGGCGGGCAAAACGATGGGCGTCTTGACGCACCACAAGAAGGGTGTACGCGCCCTGACCACCCACCCGACCGAGTTTACGTTCGCGACGGGGAGCACTGGCAGCATCAAGCAGTGGAAGTGCCCCGAGGGCGCCTTCATGCAGAACTTTGAGGGGCATAATGCCATCATCAATACCCTGGCGGTGACGACCACAATGTGTTCTTCTCTGGTGGAGATAATGGGTCCATGAGCTTCTGGGATTGGAAGTCTGGGTACAGGTTCCAGGCGCTGGATACGACCGCGCAACCGGCTCGTTGGACGCTGAGTCGGGCGTCATGAGCTCCACCTTTGATATGTCGGGCGCGAGGTTGATATGTGGTGAGGCGGATAAGACGAGTGGGTTTTTCCTCTTCTGGTTCATCAACTGCGATTCAAATGCTAACAGCCGGCAGTCAAAATCTGGAAGGAAGACCCGGATGCCACGCCGGAAACACACCCGCTCGACTGGAAGCCGACATTGTCAAGGAGGAAGTTTTGATGGAATCTGGAGCGTTGTTGTCCCGTTGTTGTACGAGATAGGACTGGCGATGCAGGGGTGGGAGAGGAAGATGAATATATCCAGACCGTTTCTGAGGTCCATGTCTCATGCTTCACGGGTATCTCTACAAAATCACACCAAGTGCCTTGATCTCCGATCATCCCGGAATGCCAACCTGACTTCCTCGTCGCCGACCGCCAGGCGCATCTTGCTCGGCCGCTCTGCCTTGTGCGCCTCCAAGTTGATGATGCCTGCACCAGTGAGGCTCACAGCAGCAGCACTAAGCCCAGCCGCCTCACAAGTTGCGAAGTGTTCTTCGCTCGCATGGTCGATGTCATCAGACCTGAATCTGCTCCCGGCACATTTGAAATCCCCGCCGCCTTCCGGTCCAACAATGTTAATGGCCGGCTCTCGCCAGCCAACTTCAAGGTCCGCTGCATCTCTTCCAGCACATCCCCAAAGGTGCTCTCCGCCAGACCCGTCCGCTGAGTGCGCATCAATAGCGCTGTGAGTAGCAGCCTCGAGGCGAAGGGAAGTGACCGAAGATACTGCTGAAGCGGGTTGCTTGTCGCCTCGCTAATCGCACGGCGGACAGTCTCAATGGTAACCCTCCCTGTAGCCACCTTCTTCTTCTTCGGCGTCGCCGCCGCTTCCACCTGGGCCTTCTTCGCCCCGACCTTCCTCTTACTCGGCGTATCTGGAACATCCTCCTCCCCTTCGCCATCCACCACCCCCTTACTCTTCGCGTCTGCCTCGGCCACTCCACCGCCCTCCGACAGATGTCCAACGCTCTCCTCGCATCGCCACTCACCGCGGCCACCTTCCTCGCCGCAAACTGCACCGCATCTGCGTCCACAATGTCCCCGGGCACGCCCTCTAGCCTGCTCTGCACAATCCGCATCAACTGTTCGTGGTTATACCCAGGGAACGTAATCCGCGTCAGCCCTAGCCGCGAACTAATCTTGTTGCTCAGCGTCCGCTCGGGCAAGTCCATCGTGTTCGCCACGGCCAGCACGATCAGCCTGCTGTGCCGCAGCCCGGGCCAGTTGAAGAAGTTGTACATGACGCCTTGGTTCCGGGTCACCAGCTGGTCCAGCTCGTCCATCAGCACCACGCAAGGCACCCTGCGCGGGGACGGGCGGCCGAACTCGCGCTCGAGCAGGTCCAGCGCCTGCGCGGGGCTCACCCGTGGCCCTTGAGCGCCTCCCACAGCAGCGAGTACGACTGGTGCGGGTCCGTGATCTTCATGCCGTTGATCTCGACGAAGATGAAGTCGTCCAGCTCGTCCGCGCGCACCGCCGCGTCCAGGCGCGCCACGACCTCGCGCACAGTCGCCGTTTTTCCCGTGCCGGGCGTGCCCGAGATGTAGATGCAGGTGCCCGAGCCGTCGCTGATGGCGGCTTCGAGATGGGAGTAGACGAGCGAGAACTCGGCTTCGCGGCAGGGGAGCGAGGTCGGGACGGAGGCGACGTGGATTGGGTGCGGGCGAGCTGGTAGGGCGAGGACTGGTGTGCAGGGGAGAGGATGCGCGTGGCGAGCGGGTGAACTCGAGGTGTTTTTTGATGAGGATGCGGCGTGTGACGTGGGGGTGCCGGGTTTGCTGCCGCGCTTGCTGCTGGGGGTGACGGCATCGCGGGTGCGGGCTTTCTTTGGGGTGCGTGGTGCCTCGGCCTGGTCGTAGTCGGCTTCGAGTTTGTAGTCTTGGTCCGTGGGCTCGTCTTTGGCTGTCTTCCGCCTGCGGGTGGCCTTGGTGCCCTTTTTGACCAGCTCGAGCAGGTTGTCGAGGTCCGCTCGCCCGCGGTAGATGTCCTCCCATATGAACTCGTCGGTGTAAGTGCAGGTCCTTGCGTTGCAGCCCCTGCGGCAGATGAAAACCTTGCCATACTCCTTCGCCTTCCGGGGGACCTTTCCGGTTGGGTACTTTGCTTTGAAGGCAGCCTCGGACATGATGTGCGCCTTGCCGTTAATGGTAGTCAAGGGATTGACGTCAAACGCGGGGGTTATGTACAGCTCATTCTATGTGCACAGTGCAAGTGGTCAGCGACGCCTGTGAGTTTCGGGCGGCGGTGGTTCACTCACCTCGAAGAAGTCGATCCTTTTCTTGGGGTTACGGATCTCATGGCCGGAGGAGAACCACATGAAATTGGCCGCCTTCTCGCCGTCTTCGTCGACTTGGAACTCGCATATTATGCCAACCCAGGCCTCGTTGGAGCCCTCGGCCTTGAGCAGGGTGGTGTCGCCAAGATAGCACTCGAAGCTGCCCATGCGCGCCCCAACGATTCGGGGCTCCTGGGCTGTCGACCGCTTGCGTTTCCTCCCTGTCTCTGCTGCCGCTTCTGTATCCGCTTCTTCGTTCTCGTAAATCCATTCCCAGGGTAAGTCGTCGGTCCCGAGTTCGTCGTCCGAGTCTTCCCGGGTAACCCCGGGGAGGTAGCGTGCTGCTCTCCCGGAGCGTCTGACGAGGCCAGGCATTGTTTGATGAAGAAGAGATCAAGTGAGAAATGGATGCTGTATCATCGACGTGGAGATTCGGAGGTTGGGCTTCGTATGCCGTGGATTTTGGGTTCCCGGATTGCCCATTTCCTGGTGCTGACAACGTGAGTCTGCAAATGTAGGGTCCAACTAACAATTGCCCGGAACGCGACGCGTCTTGACCGCGCTTTCACGCGTCAGATCAATTAAGATCCTTGCACTCAGCAAAGCCACAATATGTCGGTCAAACGCCAAGACTCCATGCACTTAACCGATCATTCCCCGAATCTGAACCACTCTTCGGCTTCACCTGAACTCCTGTCGAGCAGAGGCACTGGACAACCAGCTTCGGTTTCTTAAACACTGTGCAGCAACAAAGGCAGTTTATTATTTGCCTTGTTCATTTCTAAAACGTTATTTGTAAACTCTGGGGCGGATGCGTCTCGCACCTTAATAGGATGCCTCGGCAGAGAATGTACAAAACAACAGGGTTCAAAGGGGGTGGCATCCACCAAAGAGCCAAATCTTCTTCTGTTTGGGTTCTGAGACGTAACTTCCAGATTACTCTTAACATGTCAGAATGAGGGTCATATTTGGTTGTATTTTGGGCATCCAACACATCCACCTGTCGAAACACGTCCCTAAAAGCATGTCCGTTCTGAGAATGATCAAGTCGAGATATTTCATCAGCCAGCCCTTCAGATCTCAGGAACATACATTCCCGATATCTCGGTGCTACTAACTCCATAGGTATTGTTAGGAAGATTGTCTCTGATCACTATATCGGACTTGCTTTCCGGCCAGGACTAGACACTTGGAGCCATTGAGGTGTGTAACCCTGAATCTTCCGACTTGGGCAGTCTTCTCGGTTTTCAAGCCTCACTACGGTTGGGATAGCTGGTCACAAAATTATCTCTGCTAGCCATTGTGACAGGAGAAGTCTATAGCACTTGCTACATTCCGCTCCTTTCCTGTACCATTGGCAGCTTGGGTGGCTATGGTGTTTGCTTTGCTGCAGACCAAACTGGGAGGTAACAAGCCAAATACAGGTCAGCGTACTTGGAGGGAATCACAACTCGCTCTGCCTGATTCAATTCTCATGGTCCTTTCTGCTTTGTCTAATATTGCGCTGAACATCTCTCATGTTCCATCCTCACAGGTGAGTACCTGTGTGGCACAATGATGGGTGGCAGTAGAAAAAGCGCTTCCCCTTCCCCTTCTCCCCAGTACCACTACGTCCTCTCACATGTTAGTCCCTGGTTTTCGTCTGAACCATGACCATTACCATGCCAGACAAGCACCAGTCCACATGCATTGACCCTTCGGCAAGACAGCTTTTCCCTTGCCGAAGGCAGTTCAAGAAGCTTCCTTTACTTCCTGTGTTTCTGATTCCTTCAACTCAAACATCGCGACTTGGTGGCCGCCTGACCAGCACATCACGACAAAGGGTCCTATATAACCTTCACCGAGGCTCCCTCTCGCCGCTGTGGCAACCTTCTTTCGAGACCATCGCCGCCGACATGCACGTAGCAGCGCGAAAAAAAAAAAAAAGATAAAAAAAAAAAACTAAGATGACAAGGAGCTGCCGCGGTGTGACAGCCCACCGGCTCCCGCCTTCGCCAGCGGAGGAGTGGCCTCAGAGCCCTCCTCCGCCTCGAATCTGGCCGCGTCCGTGTACGCTTCCGAAGATGTCTCATTCAAGATCAGCTATTGTCCGGCTTCCAGTCTTCGATCTGTTCGGTCGGCCATTTGCTACGGTTTTTTGGACTTCATAGCCTTTCTATTTCAGCGCCTGAGGCACGTCGAACTCGGCCGTGGTCCGCTAACCCGTGGGAGAAAACATCAGTTTCATATTGGCAGCAGCGGCAGCAGCAACGGCAGTGGCAGTGTCCTGCTTTGAAAATCTCAGCTCTACAAACGATATTCTGAGGATCCGTTGATCCTGCGAATCTTTTTCAAATCCTGTCCCTGTCCGCCAAGCGGTTGCTTTCCAAAGACCAGGCTTCCAATGTTTTGGTTTCCCCTATATCAGGCTATCTACTATCACGTCCCTCTCAAACTACTGACAAGAAAGTCCTTGACTGACACAGCTCGTCAGACATGCAAATGGTGGCCTGCTCCCCCTCCCTTCCCAACCAGGTACGTTTACCTCTGTTCGTCAACATCAGTCATAGCCAGGGCATCTATTTTCACCTGTGCCACCCTACATTGCGGTGTTCAGGCGACCTTGGCGACCTTACACTTGGGAGTTTGCTCTTCAGACATAGGGAATGGTCTCAGGACCGGTGGCTCGGAGACCCGCTCCTTCCTGCCTCCGGCTGCCGATATCCGAGGCAGGCACAATGGCGCATGACCTAGAAGACCCCGAGGTCCTTGCTCAGTTTCTTCATCTGGAGCCTTTAAGTGGAGCTTCCACTGCACACAACTTTGCATTTCTCCCCCACCAAAGTTGACGTTCCCTTCTACTCCCTGGACCTTCAGCCCTCCATCTTCATTGAGTTTTGACTCCATCGAATTCGGCGTTCATCGCCTTGGGTCATTGGACTTCCTTAGTCTAAAATTTCATCACCATCTAGGAATACCGCGGTGGCCGCAGCAGTACCTGCTGAGGGCGATAGGTAAGTTGCTTTCATTTGTTGGTCAGCCGTCTGATTGTTAGGCGTCTGGGTTTGTTTTGATTGTCTTGATTGCCGCAATTGTTGCATGCATCTATGGTCTTGGACCTAGGCTAATTCTCCAGCGGCGGCTGCACCGACCACCCGAAGGGGCCAAACACTGTTCTCCCATAGAGACCAAGGCTCCTTCCGCCTTGTCAGAGGCAGCCCATATTTTCGCGTTCCCACGGCGTGTTGGACCCAGAAGAAGGGGCGGAGATGAGGCGCGTTTTCACCTCGGGAGCCGACCAAGTGTTGGCAAAACCCCAGAAGAAGTTGACCGTGACAGTAAGTATTCTCCTTTCCTTGCTTCGGTCATTTGGCGATGGGTCTAATCCACGCAGGTCCACGTCGCGTTGCCGGCACCCACGCACGGCTACATGGATGTCGACCCATCCGACGTAGAGATCAAAGCCCTCTTCTCTCGCATCGCGAGAGAACATGGGGCGGATATCAAGGCAGAGGACGCCGGATCTGCCGTCATCGTCACCATCAAAGCCACAACTCGGGCGAACGCCAAGGCCGTCACTAAGGAGCTTCGTCGACAGCTCTTGTACCGACCAGGCGAGGAGAGCGTGTGGCGCGCTCACCTGGTGGTTCACCCTCCAGAGGCGGGGAGGGCTGGTTTCACAGCCGTCCTCAAGCCGATGGAGGGCACCACTGGGCGGCGGGTCACCGTTGGTCCTTCCAGGGACACTGCCGACTCAAATGAGGCTGATCTTGCGAGAGACCAATACAATAACGATCTGGCGCGGGCTCTGAATTATGTGGCCGCCATTTTGCAGCGTAACCCAGCGGAGATGCAAATGAGGGTCCGTTTCGGCACTCTAATCCTTGACGAATGGCGCAAAAACAAGATCAACTACACGTTCGCAGAGACTACGAGCCTGCTTCGACGTGCCGGCGCCAGGGGGACTGCGCATATGCTCTACTTGTGAGTATTATCACCAAATCCATTTCCGTCCAAGATATGTTAACACAGCCTCAGGCTCAGCCAGAAGACCATCAATGCACTTCAAGCCCGGCTAGTTTTGAGCAACACCGCGCTGCCGGACTCGGTACGCGAGTACCTCGACGACGGCCTTAAGCCCACACACTCCCTCATTGTCAAGACCAAGAACCTCACGGTTGAATCGCTCGTAGAGTCGATTGAGGCCCAGGCGAAGTTTGGACAGAAGGCTGGTGCGAAGCAGCACAAACTGGGTGCGTTGGAGGCGATCCTCCAGGAAAAGCAGTACCGCGCTGCCGAGATTGTTACCGTCTGCCCTGAGAGGTTAGTCAAGCTAGTAACTTTCATTTTGCATACGTCACTGACGTCAGGTAGTGGTTGCGACTGGGCATTCGAGATCCGAGCAGTTGCGGCTAAGGATGGTCAACGCGGGCTGCCCTTTACCGTCGAGGAGTTGCAGAAGAGCCTCTCTCGCTTTACTGAAGCATCGCGCGACGGATTCCCCGATGCCAATATAAACAGCACGTTCCGCAATAGGTACGACATCCAGAATGTTTACGTCAAGGCGACCTGGCGATACGAGCTGGGCATGACTTATGTGCTGGAGATCACCATGTACTACGAGGTGGACGTGAAGCCAGGTCAGAAGGCCATGGCTCCCACGGGCAGCGTGGTTCTTTACAACAGCGACTGGGATCATGACATGGGCCCAGGCGAGTCGCCGCGTGGGTGGAACCCGAGCTTCGCAACTCAGTTCCTTCAACCGGTTGACCCTGACGAAGTAGTCCCAATCGGCAATCCGGATCAGACCGCTGGGCCCTTCAGCTTTCTACGCCGCTGGGTCGACTGGATCCGGCATGCGCTGGACAGCGCCATGGACGAGGATGCCTCTGATGAGATGAGCAAGGCAGTGGATGATATCTGAAAGAGCCCACGAGGGCAATGTTGGTTTATTGTTGTTCGGTGAGGGCGGTGAGGGAGGGTGTACGATGTTTCTTCGGTCTGTTATCTTTCTTTTCATCTTTGGGCGAAGGCTTTGCAATGCTCGGCGCGTTTCTTGGGAGGAGCTTACGTCGGTTTATACCCGTTGTTTCTACACATAGATTGGCGCTCGGATGGCTCAGATGATTAAGGGATGACGGACTGGGCTTGGAGGACTCATGAAGATATCAATTATGGGGATCGGTAATAGAAGGGCTAGAGCTCGAATAAAACACAAAAAAAAAGTTAAAGCACTTTCTGCGTCTTTGCCTGCATCGTGACATGGACCCTCGGGCCCAAGGTTCAGCAGGCAATCTGGACTGTCGATCGAAGCTGCAATAGTCAGGGGAAAGAGTTGGCCCACAGGGATGGGGTCACCACCATAAAACAGCTCGTCTGCTGGCGATGTTGGGTGCTCGATTCCAATTATAACCGTACAGAGTATCACACACGAAATTGGCGCGCAATTCGAGCTGTCATCTCAGACCGTATTCATTTTGCTGCCTATCCACTACAAAAGCGAACTCGAGAATGTCATGACGCAGCTTGCCCGCCAGCGCCAGACCCTTGTGCCAGCACCTTTTGCCGCAGCACTGGATTAAATCGGCTGGTAAGTATCATATGATGGAGAATAATGAAGGGTGAAGGAGCATGAGTAAGGATAAGGAAAGGATAACTGACCTTCCTCCACAACGCGCAGGTTATTCGTCTTGGCCTGCACGATGCCCTCGAGCCCCTGGATGTTGCCGGCCAGCTCCTTGATCTTGGCCTCGTAGAACTCGGCAGCGGAGTTGGTGTCCTTGGCCGTGTCAGCAAAACGCTGTGACGTGTCGAGGCTGTGCTTGGCGATAGGGAAGATGGAGATAAATATTTGTCTTGCCTTTTCCACGTAGAAGCCTGTCCCGACGTCGACGAGCACCTTGTCCGGGTCGGCGAGGTTGCCCTTGACGTAGAGCGAGTTTGTGAGAGGGACCAGGATGGATTTTTGTTCTGCCTGGGTGTCAGTGGTCTCATGGATCAGCGCCGGGCGGGTGTTCCAAGAAGGGTAGCGGTACTGAGCTCGAGCAAACGAGGCCCGGTGCAGGCAGACGGAAGGTTGTGGGAGGACAGCGGTGGGGAAGAAAAATGAACGCACTATCAAACGATGCGGGACCCTCCTTGACTACCCGCAGGCACTCTTTGAACTTGGACTGGGCGGCGGCGAGCTGGGCATACGAGGTTGAGAGGTGCTCAACTTCGCCATCGAGCTGCTTCTTGACGGCGCTCAGCTGTTGGGCGCTGAGGGTGCTCAGGTCGACTGTGGTGTTTGTCAGTCAGTTCATGTTTACTGTGCCTCAGGGGGTGAGAGGGGCAGGGGAGGGGGGTTAGTTGTGAAGGGTGAGGGTGGGGTCGCGAAAAGGAACGCTGAGCGACTGCTGTTGCGAGTTGGGAAGGGTTCTCATGAGAGGAAACTGACCTGCCTCTCCTTGTTGCTGTTGTTGACCGCGGCTGGCCATTTTTTCCAGATTTCCCGCCTCGCAAGCCAAGAGTTTAGGTACCTAGGACTTGTAAGGACAATTGCGGCGGTGACGACAGGACTCGGATCCTTGAGCATAAGAATCAGGCTGACATATGCTGGAACATGAGATGGCCGCCCCGCGAAGGAAGCCCTGAGCTGCGTTGGTGGGGCTCTTTCGCGCTAAATGCGGGGTACCTGCCAAGGCGCCTCTGCAAAGGAACGCCATACAAAGTGAGGCGATGCAGCAAACGGGAGCATGGTATGCATATAACGATTTTATCAGGACTTTATTGTTGAATCTCTTTCCTTTCGGGATCCGGAGACACAAATTGGGTGTATAGAACCTCAAATTACACACTATCGCGGTCATCACTACTTTGAGGGCAGTGATCCAAAGTTTCGGAATGGTTATCTCGGGTAGGTAGTGGGCTTAAATTTGCTGTTTCCTTTGCCTCCTTTGCTTCCTTTCTTTTCTCTCTCTCTTTGCTCCCTTCCCTTCTCCTTGTCCTCCGGGACCGACAAAATTGTCATCCATTCCCACACATAAATTTCACTAGGTGAGTGATTTCGACCCTACCTACGAAGGGAAACTCTATCTTGCCCGAACGGGCCTCGAAGTGCGTCTCTAGCGCCTATGAATAGGACCACTACCGCCAGGTAGGCGAAAATGACGAACAACAGTCTCTACGGCACGAATCACCAGATCCTCCTCTCTCCTTTATGCCAGAAGGGTCTTGTCACCAATCGTCATCGTCATAACAAAGTCCTTATCAATAAAATAAGTTCTGCAGGCCTCCGCTTGAACTATTGGTATACCACAAGCATAATGTGTCCTCCTTCCTGACTGGCAGCCCTTCTATCAAGTGTATTGCCGCAACGAATCCCATGAGGAACACTGTCACATCCATCTAATATACTTTGACCTACGGTCTATTCAAAACATTGCGCATAACCTCCTTGCCTTCACCACTTCATCTTGGATAATAGTCATAATAACGCGCCTACTTGCCATTTCTGCACACCCTATGTTGTACTTGTCCTGGAGGAAGCTGAAAACCCGAACAGAGTTTGTCCGATCCTCCTTGATCTCGCTTAGCGGGTGAACAAGTAGCTGAGTGCCAAAGACCAGCTTGTTCATGTCCTCGTTGATCCGGGTTAAAAGCTAATAAATTGCTCTGCCGACGTGTATAGTGTTGATGATATGTCCTCCGAAGTAATAATCCTTGCGATTCCACAGCATTCACGCATCTGACGCCATAATCCAAGCGATATTCGAAGCTGAGAAACAAGGAATTTCTGGCGTCCCGAAACCCGCACTGACCCACCAGTCTCAGAAGACCTGGACCTATTTAAGGAAAGTACTTGGTTGCAAGTGGGGACAGAGGGAGGGAGTCACAGCTGTTTTGGGAGGAATTGCACACGCTGCTTCCAGTTTTCCTCCTTCGTTACAGTCCTCCCTAGGTCCTGTTGCTGTTACTGAGCGTAGTCAGAGTCCGGAAGCTTCCGCATGGAGAATATCATTATAAACCAAATATTCATCTAGAGAGAAAGGCACTCCTCGCTCACTGGTGTGCCAATATCGCACTTCCCCCAAGTCCTTCACAACCCAGTTCACACTTAGAGCCTGGCTGCCTGCTGAGTTCCGAGTCCTGCACGGACCATTCATACTCCTCTCTTTAAAGTCTATTGCCAACTTCAAACTCTCACCTCAAGTCCTCAACGGCAACCCCATCTCTACCATCCTACCAACCCCCCACAACATCCCACAACATCCCTCACCTCGGTCCTCACCATGCCCCCCAACTTCCCCCCACAGTCCGCGTCCACCACGCCCCAGCCCCCAAGGGCAGCAGCAGACACCGCTCTCTCCTGGCAGCCACCTCCTTCGCCGCCGGCAGCACCATCGCCACCTTCACAACCCCGCTGATCGCTCTCCCGGACGGCGCGAACATGCGCACGACCTGCAACTACTGCCTGCGCGTCGGTTCCAGCTCGGGGGGCGTTGGCGGGGTCCAGCTGAAGGCGTGCACGGCCTGCAAAGCGGCCGTCTACTGCGGCGCTGCGTGCCAGCGCGCGCACTGGCGCGCCGTGCACCGGGCCGAGTGCAAGATGTTTGCTCGGGTCAGGGAGAGCGCGGGGAAGGACTGGCTGCCGACGCCGGTGAGAGCTGTAGCGCAGGTTCTGCTGCTTCTCAAGGCGAGGGATGAGGCAATTAAGGAGGCGTTTGAAGGGGAGGATGGGCTGGGGGGAATGTGGAGGGGTTTCAGAGGAGGAAGAGGTGTGGAAGGACTTTGAGCTGCAGGCGGCGGCGGCGGTGGTGTATGCCGGGTTGTTGGACGGGGAGGAGGCGGTTGGGAGGGCGAGAGAGGTGCTCTGTAAGGTGAGTGCTGAAAGTGGGGGTGAAGTTGGAGGGGCGGAGGAGGATGCTGACGAGAGCAGATACAAACGAATGCGTTTAATCGGCTGGATCTTGACACGGCAATGGCGGGGATTTTCCTGGATGCTGGGCTGGCCATGGTCAACCACTCGTGTGTGCCGAACGCTTTTATCGGGTTTGACAAGCGGACGGCCGTGTTGAGGGCTGAGAGGCCGATTCAAGAGGGGGAGGAGATTACGATCTCGTATATTGGTAGGGTGCGACGTACGTGGGTCAGTGAACGGCTGCTAACTGCTTCAGACAACATGCTGCCCAAGTCGGCCAGGCAGCGGGCCCTCAAGTTATACCACTTCGAGTGCAACTGCGCCCGTTGCAAGGACGATCTTGACGTTTATGAGGTGTGCCAGACATCGCCCGTCATCCCCCTCAACTCCTTCAGTCTCCAGCCGGACCTGTCCAAGTTTCGCAGCCCGCCAATCAACAGGTCGAAGGTGTCCAAGGCCGAGATAGAGACGATCTACAAGAAGTGGCAGACCATCACCAGGTCAGAAGGCAACGATGACGTGGAACACCTGAAAGTGGCCTGCGCCCGATGGGAGCTGTGCAGGCCCCTCGTCGAAGCCAAAATGTGGGCTGTCGAGCCGCTGTCAACGACCATACTCGAGCTGGCAACTCGCTGGCAGTCCAGCTACAAGTACGTTGTGTACGCGCTCCCGCTGGTGTGCTTCCTCGCCACGGACAGCGACCCCTTCAAGCTCGTGGCGCCGTTTATGCCGTGGCGGATCAAGGGCATCATGGCCATTGTCAAGCTGCTTGCGGTGACTGGGGAGTTGACGGCCAGCGGCGAGCTGGCTACGAGGTGCACGCATGAGAGGCTCGTGGGGACACTAGCCATGGCGGACCAGGTCAGCATGTGCGAGGCGCTCCTGCGACTTGCGGTACACCACGGTTCGATTGGCGCGGCAGAGGATTGGGACGTGTTAAAGGAAGCGAGGATGATGTTGGAGGATGTTGAGAGCCTTGAGGGCCGAGACCAGGAGTCGGCACTGCTTCGAGCATGGGCGAAGGACCCTGAAGATCCCGAAGGTGCTGCGTTCTTCGAGAACCAAGTCCTCAGACCGATCAACACGCTCTCCTCTTTGGCGCAAGAGGTCTTGGAAGCGATGCTGGGCGGGAAGAGTCTGGTAAAGAAATGAGAAAGGAGAGACTTGTGCCTATCATCGTTTTCGGAGCCGGCTCGAGATGTCGTTTGACGCGTTTGTTGTGCAGCCCCGCAGCGGCTTTGTTCCTCGCCTTGCAGCGTTGGGTGCGTTAGAGGTGGCTTCGTCACCCAATACATCTCGGCTGACAGTCGTGGGTTCTGGAGGCCAGGCAGGTGGCGTGGCATATCTCCGATCTGTGATGTCTGAATATCCAACTGAGGATGCGGGCCTCTTGACGACGGGATCAAGGCCTGAGGAGGCGGCGCGCTTTCGCGTGCTGGGCAGAATATTTGAATAAACGCCTTGGTCAGCTGAATGAGCTTGTCGATGGCCATCTCCCACTTGTGCTGGCTTCAGCCCTCTCGACCCTCCCCTTCAAGATCTCCAGCTCCATCTGTAAGGTCTCGACTTGACTCGCTCTGTTTCCGATCTTGGCGATATTGCTCGTGAGCACCTCGAGCTTTGGAAGGAAACGCTGTGTCTGCCCATCTGTCCCTCTCGACCAGAAGGCTTCCTCCATCTGCCGTCGCATTTGCGCCATCTCAGCGCGGACACTGGCCATGTCTTCGGCATGCTCTGCCGTAGTGATGCTGCCTCTAATTTCGGACCTCAGATGCTCGATGTCTTGATGTTGCTGACTAAGTTTCGACTTGAGCTCGTGGATATCTTGCTGGAGCCGGGCGCTCAGCGTGGTAACTTCTTCGCATTTTCTATTCAGCGAAGCAACCCGACCCTCTAGCGCGGCAAGGGTGGTTGTACCCCGCGCTGCTCTGCTCGCCTTGCCATCCTCCTCCTTTATTGACACCAATTCCTTCCGGAGACCCTCAACTGCAAGGTTAAAACTGTCCAGAGCGCCCCCCTGCTTCATGACCTCGGCCTCGATACGGCTCGTCCGCTTGTCCAATACCGAGACGATCCTGAAGCCATTGCTGTCAATGCGCTTTATGTCCCTTTTTGGTTGCGCAGATCGGTCTGCAGTTGCTGAAGCTGGACAGCGCTGGGGAACGACGAGGCAAACCCTGCTCCTTGGGAGGGACCAGGGACGTTTGGGTTGCGTACCCTCGAGGGCTCGTTGACGCTCAAAACTCGCTTGATGGCGAATTCGATTTCCTGGCCTTCGCTGTCAAGCAGGTCGACAGAGGCGAGTCTGAGCAGGAGTTGATTTCTGTGCATGTGTCAGGGCGGAATACAGATGAAGGAGGAAGGGATGGTCGTACTCATCAAGCACATGATTCACCGGCGTCTCAATGCATCTCAGGCCGAGGAGAGCAGCACAGTTTCCGCAAACAATGTCCTGCAGACGGCTACAATGAGACGTCAGAGTGTCGAAAAATATGTTATGAAGAACAAGAATGCTGACCACTCTTCCACCAGCGTGCCTCGCTCCCCGATCCTGACGTTTCCTTTGCATTTGACGGCGAGGTCGTCTTCGGGTTCCACAACCGGGCTGAAGTAACTCTTGCCAATCTGCGTCCAAAGGTTGGAAAAACGGCCGATGGGAGCATCGCACTTTTTACACTCGCAGAAGATTGTCTCCATCGCGCGCGAGTGTTATGAAATGGTGGTTTTTGCAGGGGCAATTTCATCCCGGGTCAATGGTTTGTTGACGGAATTTCTCCGATCTTATGAGACGTAGTGGAGAGTTCCCTGCAGACATTACGTCCAAGCCCATTCAGGCATCGAGGTGTTGAAAAAGTCGGTCGAGGCCAGCTTGCGACAGGGCTTTAGTTGCTTTAAGTGAGGAAGGAACACTCGAGAGCACATGCCAGATCAGATCGAGCAATCGCAGCCATCAAGGTTCTCGTCCCAATCAGGCTAACGAGGTTGGCCATGTCCAGATGCCCCACTGCCACTGCCCCACCAGCGTCTTGGCAGACTTCAGTTTTGATTGGAAAACTGCACTGAAAGTCGCATCCGCCTTGCACGAAGCCAACAGCCACGTCCAGCCTTACGTCCTGCGCATTGGGACAGGGCTCGCTGAAAACTTCACCAATCCCATCGCCGAGTGCAGCACCGTCGCCATGGGCAAGAACAGGAAAAACAGGGCCACCCGCGGGATAGCCGCGACAATGGTGACTCTCGCCCCGAACGGCAGCTTGGAGAAGAAGAACGAGCCGACTGCCGACGCCGTCGCTGCGCCCGGAACCGGCCCTGAGAACGGCCCAACCGAATCTGCCGGCTCACCCCAGACGCAGGCCTCCAGCGAGTCTTCAAACAGCCTCAAACGGTCTGCCACCCACGATGCCGATGACGACGACGGATGGCAGACAATCGAGCGCGGCCGCCCGGTCAAGAAGCACAAGAAGATCCCCGGGCAGGACTCAAGTCGGTATCCGGGCATCACTTTCTCGCAGCATGCAAGGCTACAGTCCAAGATCAATGTTTCGAACTTGCGCGACTTGATCCTCTACATCTTCGCGGACGGGCCTGCCCCTCAGTGGGTGTCGGTCAAGCACCGGCCGGAATTCAGGAAGATTGTCACCATTATGATTCCCGGTCTCGAGGAGGCCATGTTCAAGGAGAAGGTTGATTTCTCCACATACAACAATCTTCTTCCCGATCGATCGACGATCGACCGGATTGCCACTTCTCCAGATGATTACTACCCTCGTGCCCTTAACAAGGACGTGTTGCCACCAGCCTTGCAGCCGTTCGCAGACATGTTCCCGCATCTCTGGCCTGTGAGGGCCCCGGGCGACGACAAGTACGCCAAGCTGCACTCGCCGATTCAGGCGATGCTCACGGCTCCTATTCCCAAGGAGAAGAAGGTGGGCTTCAAGCCCGTGACCGATCCTTATGGCTGGAAAGACGAGAGGACAAGGATCACAGAATTCTTGGCCACGCCAGAGGAGCTGATGGAACATGGTTTTCCTACCCACCCTGCCTTGCTCCCGGAAGGTGGGCAGAGGGATGACTTCAAGGACCCAGAAGGGTTCGTTCATACCAACGTCAGCAAGCCTGAGGATGGCGACGTCCCGGAGGCCGAGATCGAGCAAGGGAGCATCACTGCAGGGCGTCAAGTGCTGGCTCTCGACTGCGAGATGTGTATGACAGGAGAGGGCGAGTTCTCCCTCACAAGGATAAGTTTGGTGTCCTGGGACGGAGAGGTTATCCTTGATGAGCTCGTTAAGCCGGACAAGCCAATCATTGACTATGTGACGCGCTTCTCGGGCATCACCAAGGAGATGCTTGACCCCGTCACAACCAGCCTTGCTGATATACAAACTCGGCTTCTTGACCTTTTAACCCCGCGCACAATCTTGGTCGGGCATTCTCTCGACTCCGACCTCAAGGCGATCCGGCTCGCTCACCCCTTCATCGTCGATACTTCCATCCTCTTCCCTCATCCGCGCGGCGCGCCACTCAAGCAGTCCTTGAAGTATCTCGCACAAAAATTCCTCAACCGCGAGATCCAAAAGGGTGACGGCACCGTCCACGGTCACGACAGCATCGAGGACGCACGCACCTGCCTGGACCTCATTAAAAAGAAGTGCGAAAAGGGCAAAGCCTGGGCCGCCGGTGACGTGCAAGGCGAGAATCTCTTCAAGCGCCTCGCGCGCGCTGGCACCGCCTACCGCGCCACGGCCGGGCCCTCCGCAACCGGGGGCCTGTCCATCGGCAAGAGCAGCGCAGCCATCGACTGGGGCGACGCGACCCGCAGCGCGTGCAACGCCGCCACCGTCACCATCTCGTGCAAGTCCGACGCCGAGGTCGAGGCGGGCATCATCCGCGCCGTCAAGGGCGACCCAGACGGCCTCGTCGTCCCTGGCGGCGGCGTCGATTTTGTCTGGGCGCGCATGCGCGAGCTGGAGGCGCTTCAGGGGTGGTGGAACCGCAACAAACTCGCCGACGACTCTCTCACCGCCGGCGCTCCCCCCTCGCCCAATGCCACGACCGCCGCCGACCCAGGCATTTCCCCGCTGGAGACCTGCCTTACAACCCTCACCTCCCGCCTCAAACGCATCCACGACGCCCTGCCCCCCTGCACGGCCTTCATCGTCCTCAGCGGGTCCGGCGACCCCGCGAGATGTCGCGCCTGCAGGCTGTTTCAGGCCCAATTTAAGAAGGAGTATAACACGCCCGGGTCCAAGTGGGATCAGCTCAGCGTGCAGTGGACGGACAAGGAGGACCAGGCGCTGCGCAGGGCGGTCAGGCATGCAGGAGTGGTATTGGGTTCATTGGTGTGAAATAGGTGCTAGTAGTTGTTTACGTTGGATTGTGCGTCAAGAAAATTAGACGAGGAGCAACAATAGTGTTGGAGGATATAAAAGCCAGCCCTGAGTTGATACCCCTTTTAGCCTCATTTCACGTCTCGACAGACTGCAATTGAGGGATCACCAGCATTTCCAGGAGATCGGGTGTCATGTGTCCTGATCCGACGCTTGTTCCCATATCTGATGGTCGCTGCTCTACCTGTGATTTACGCACTCTATCAACCCAATTGGATCTGCAGTGTATCGTACAGACAGATGCAAGATGAGTGGTGCCTTGAGATTATCCTTCCTCTCGCTAACGCCGCCCCAAGTTAAACATCATAGCCCAGTAGAGGGTTCTTTCTCGACATATCCTATCCCGATTCGAGTTCAACAACCACATTGTGATGGCTCCTCATCCTCACTAGTCAGGAGGAACGCGTCAAAAAACGAACCTCCTCTCCCAAACCTCCCCTCACCCCTCACCACCACCTTTTCCCACCTCCAGCAAGCCCTCCAGGTTCTCGCATCCTCTTCTTTCCAAACTCTCTGCTGGCCGGCACACATTCCCTCCCCCAGCCGACCTCTTATCGACCCGTCAAAAGTCAAACTCCCCCTGAAGATATCCGGGTCCACGCCGACCACCACCTTCTCCGCGAGATCCCTCCTCCCCATCTGGGTGAACACCCTCCTGAGCGTATCTAGGAGTGGTGCTCCGATTCTGCGTTGTCATGGCCTCGATGCGCGCATCGCTCGCGTCGCCGCCCAACAGCTCCCTCGCCTTCTCCCTTCCGCTCTTCTCCACGCTCTTGTGCATGTCCAAGCTAGCCAGCAGGTGCCCCGCCGCCTCGGCATGGCACCCTATGTTGATGCATGACACGCCCAGGTTGTACCGCGCGCGGACGAAGTTGGGTCGTATTGCGAGCGCCTTCTCGTACGCGGCGATGGCCTCCTCGGAGCGGCCCGAGTTGGCGAGCGTCGCGCCCAGCCGGTTCCAGAGCAGGTGCACCTGCTCGCGCTGGTTGGAGGTGCCGAGCTCCGAGGAGTGCAGGGCGGCCTGGAAGCAGTCGACGGCCTTGTCGTACTCCTCGGCGCCGTAAAAAAGCACGCCCAGGCCGACCTGCACGTCCGGGTCCATGTGGTCGCCGTCCGGGGCAAGGCGCGCGGCGGAGAGGAAGAGGTTGGTCACCCGCTCGTGAAGCTGCGCGCGGTCGGTGAAGCCCATTTCCGCGGCGGACGAGAGTTCCGTGGGTGCGATGATATTGGGGTATTTGACGGACAGCCAGCGCTCGAGCGTACGGTAGGCGGTGCTGTCGTAGCCTTCGTTGGTGTAGGAGACGGCCAGGCCCATGAGGGCGGCGAGGTTGTTGGGGTCGAGCTTGAGGGCGTGCTCGAGCGCGCGGATGGCGGCCTCTTCCTTTTCGTTTTGGGCCTGCGCGCTGCCAAGATAGACCCACGCCTCGACGTGGGTCCGGGTTCTTTTGCACGGCCGCTTCGAAGGCGAGCGCTGCGAGCGACAGGTTGCCGCCCTCGTTCATGATGCGCACGCCCTCCTCGAAGGGGTTGGGCTGGTTCTGGTACAGGTTCTCCTCCTCGAAGAGGTACTCCTGCACGATGGGGTCGGCGCCTAGGCGGTTGGAGAGCCCCCAGTCGTTGAGGTTGTCAGCGTTGAAGTGCGAACTGTCGAACTTGGCAAAGTCGTCCTCCATATCGTCCATCTTCTTGAGGGCATCCTGCTCAGCCTGGATGCCGCGCCATATCGACTCGAGGTCGCCGTAGCCCGTCTCGGAGTGCAACAGCTTCTCGTCCATCTTGTCCAGCTCGGGCTCCATGGCCAGGGCCTCGTCCTTCTCCTCGCGCAGCTGCCGGTCGTGCAGCTCCATCTGCTTGAACTGCTCCTCCCACTTGTGCTCGTCCAGCTCCACCACCTTTCCCTTGCCTTTGCCCTCTACTTCCTGCTGCTGCGGCGGCTGATGGGACATCACCTGGGGCCCGTACATGGGCTGGAACATGGGGCGCGACATCATGCTGTAGCTCATGCCGCCCATCATCATGGGCCGTTGGGGCTGGGCCAGCATGCTGCCGCTGGCGCTCGGCATGGGGCTAGCGTGCGCGGCGCTTGAGGCCGAGCCGTTCATCTGCTGGAACTTGGCGAACTCCTCCGGGCTGAACTGAGTGCCCGGCGGCACGTTGAAGGCGGCTTCCATGGCGGCCTGTGTGTCGGGCGGAGCCCAGCCGGGGGACAGGGGGAGCCAGTTCGCGCGCGGAGGTGGACGCCGTGGTTCTGGTCGATGTGGACCTGGCCCATGGGGCCTTGTTGTTCGAGGGGCATCTCGGGGAGCCCAGGCGACTGGTGGAGGAAGCCGTTCATCATCTGGAGGGGAACAGGGCGTCAGCTTCCGTCGTCCGTCCTTCCGTTGTTTCAGTCTACTTACCTCGTCCTGGGGAGCATTGTGGGTAGCGCTCCTGAAACCGCCGAGCTGGGAGCTGGGCCCTCTGCCGACCAGCCTGTCATGTTGCAGGCTCTTGTCGTCTTGGACGTGTTTCGTGAACTGGCTGAGCGGGTTGCCCGCCGTGGAGCACTCGGCACCTCCCATAAACGACATGGCTGCGGAGGCTGTTGAAGACGATGTGGGAGAAGAGGAAACGAGAGGTCAAGAGCGGTATGGGTTGCTTGCTTTGTAAGACGGGAGAGAGGGGCGGTTGCCTCGGTTGGGGTTCCGACCGTGGACAAACGCCAGAGTTTTGGAAGATCTAGTAAAGATACTGCCCCAATTCAAAGAATGAATGCGAGGGTCAGGTCGATATAAGGCACCCAGCTGTTGGTGTGTTGTTGCTTGGGGGGAAAATGCAGGGAGCGGTGGTGGTCGGGCCGCTGAGGACTTGGGCCGCGTCTGCTCTGAGTCCGCCACCTGAAATGCCGAGGCTACTGGGGCCCCTCCCCCAATTTGGGGTTTTGGGGCCGGCATGAACAGTGGACCAGCCCAGTGGAACCCCACACCAAACATGTGGTCGGCTCTCGGCCTGGGGTGTCTGCCGGGGCTGGGACCGGGCCGCAACCATTCACACATGGCGACGGATGGTGGATCGTGGATCGTGGATCGCGGATGTGAACGTGTCACGAACGCCTGACCCAGCCGAGCACGACACAGTCGGGACTGGGACCGTCTTCAACACAAGCTGACATATACACAGCAGCCACGCTATCAGGAGATTATCTACTATTTATACATCCATACTGGCCGAAGCACCATGCAATACATATTTTTACAGATTCCAGATCCCAGACCTGCGGCCATGCCTCCCTGATGTTGACCAGCAGTACCACAGCCATCAACATACCGCACCAGCGCCATTACCCGTCCATACCCGCGCTTAACAGCTTTACTCCAGGTCGATGCTACGGTTGGAGCCCCTCCGCTTCCTTTGGTAGCCCTCAGCAAAGTCGATGCGCAGCGTCCTGCCGCCAAGCGTGGCACCCTCCAGCCGCGCCTTGGCCGCCTTCGCGGCGTCGACGCTGATGAAGTCGGCGTGGGCGAACCCGCGCGGCCAGCCGGTAGTGCGGTCGACCGCTACACGGACGTCCTTGAGGTTGTCGATGCGCGGAAGAGCCGGTTCAGCTCGGCGTCGGTGGTCTCATAAGGGATGTTGCCAATGAAGAGCTGCGCAGTCGGCTCGCTGGGGGTATTCGCCGGCTGCCTGGGCCCGCCACGCTTTCTCGGTCTGCTCCGCGCGGGGAATGCAAGTAACACGGCGTCCGTGCCAGAAGGAGCCGTTGACGTTCTGGCAGGCTGCCTCGAGCTGCTCCGCCGTCTCGAACGTCACGAAGCCGTACCTAGCGCGATGAGGGTTAGTTAGATTGTTCGCCAAGAGGAGCCACGCGGACCTCGGAAGATGGCAAAGCCCGACTCACCCCTTGCTAAGACCGCGAGGATCGCGCGCAATGAAGGCATGCTCAACTGTGCCGTATTTTGAGAAGGCCTTCTTGAGGTGTTCTTCGGTGACCTCAAAGACAATGTTGCGAATGAAAGCGCTGTGCTTCCTCGGAGGCTCGCGCCGAGAAGTGGGTGCATTCTGTTCCGATGCGGCTTCCGGTGCCGGTTCCGGCACGACCTCCTGCATAGCTTCCTGGATATCGGCCTCGGTCTGGGCAATAGACTCCTGGATCGAGGTTCAGCAACCCGCCTTATGTCTTGTTTACGTCTGAGCGGTCGAAGCCTACCTCAACGTCCTGGCGAGCATCCTCAACGACCTGGCGGTTGAAGTCCTCCTGAGCCTTGCGCTGCGCCTCCTCGAGCTCCTTCTCCTCCTGGGCCTTGCGGGCGGTCTGCGAAAAACGACGGACCGCCTGCGGCAAAGTTGCCCTCACAGCATTGCAATCTGCGGCAGACCTGGAGGCGAAGGGAACGATACGGGCGGTCGTCGAGGCAGCCTTGGAGGCAGAGAGGGCGGACCTCAGAGCGGCGCGGCGGAGAGAATGCCTGATGTTATTATTTATCAGTGACAAGTCCATGCAGGGGGGCAAATCAGTGCCACTGGCTGTGCTTACATTTTAAGACTGTGACTTTGGTAATGGCTGAGGACGGGCGGCCGGAGCTCTTGCGAAGGTCGGATTGATGCTGCAATTCAGTTAATTACACGTTTTGACTGAGCATTGTTTCACGACCCTTCTGCCAGAAATTTCGAGCCAGGGACATCGACCCCTGTCCATGCAGGCCAAGAGGTGTTTACTGACTGTAACTAGTCTCACCGCCCGAGTCACTCCACTTTCTGCCCGACTCCACCCCAGCTCGGATTCCACAAAACCCCTCACAGCGTGGCAGCAACAATCTGCTCTCCAGAAGCTCCAATTCTGCACAGCAAGATCAACAAATCACAAGGTTGTGGGGCGTGTGGCTCAGTTGGTAGAGCGTTCGCTTAGCATACTCCCCTGTATGCGAAAGGTCCTGGGTTCGATTCCCAGCTCGTCCAGACTCAGCGCCAATGGTCTAGTGGCTAGGATTCAACCCTTCCATCTGGAGTAAGGTTGAGGGGGGGGTTCGATTCCCTCTTGGCGCATCTCGAATGAGCTTCTTTTTGGCATGGCCATAATGGCCCCTTCTTTTATTTTGGTGAGTCATTTCCATGTTCGCATTGTCCAGAATGGAAAGCAAACTTTTTGAGCTACCTTCAAAAGCGGGGACGGAAACAATACTGTGTCCGATTGGTGATGGGAGTCCGAATTTGCTGTTGTATTATTTCTTCAAGTTGTTTCCAAATTATTGACATCTACCTGGCTAGGTAGCCAAGGTGCTCGACCCCACCCATCTACCTCCCACTTTGTTATAAAAGCAGGCGCTCGAGTTATCATGATAGTGTTTGACTTTACGTGGTTCCTCATGTCCTTCAAAAAGCACCTCGCTTGGGTGTTTTGAATAGACATGCTCGATGCGACTTGTTCCATTCTCACTGACTCCGCTTGCGTCAGTGATCTCGCAAGCAACGATCGCTCCGCTGTTCTCATTATCAATTGTGATGTGATTCATCCTTAATAAGAGGCCCATTCTAATTATGTCCCGCATGCGCTTACTGCACATCAGTTGGTTCCTACGCCGAAGCCAGTGGTTGTCGGAACGGGCTCGGAGATGCTTCAGGAGGCCATGGACGCCCAGTCCAGATGGTGTCCGCTTGAAGATTGTCGTCTCCTTGTGGTTTAGAGAGCACTGATCAGGCCAGAGGCCATATGCTGAGTAAAAAAAAGCCAACGTGTTGAACCATTTTCTGAAGACGTAACCCAAATATAGCCCTTTAGCGTCCATACCCGTTCACATATCGTCGTTCATTTCTTCTCAATAGTTACTGGAGTCTCCTCGACGTGTTGTGCAGCAGCATTCTGCTCCTTCTCTCCAAGCGGACCTTCGCCGCCTCATCACTGCCTTCGAGCACGAACTTCTTCCTCTTGCGGTCGCGTTGCCAGAGCAACTGTCCCACGATGAAGAGGGTCCAATAGCAGCAGGTGAAGACAGTGTTCACCGTGTAGCCTTTTCGCCACTTTGGTGCTGCAGACAGAGATTAGGTCAGTTACGGCTCAAGCGGGCATCTAAAGTCAGATTCGTAAGCGGTTGACAGGTAGTGACTTGCCTTCAAGTCTGGGGAACACGGTAATGGGATAGAAGGAGAAGAACACCCAGCCAAATGTCATCTGAAACAGATTCAGCGTCAGCTGGAGGATAATAGCTGGAATCTCGAGGATGAAACTAACCATGGCCCCCGTGGTGAACGCTCTGGCTTCGTTGTCATCCTTCATGATTAGGTTGACCCATGGGAATAGGATCGGTGTAACTGCGGACGTCGAACCGAGCAAGTAGTAGACGGTAACTTCGATTATTTAGCATCAGTGTCTGTTGTCATCCACCAGCGGGACCTCGGGGTGAGGAGCGTACAATGCAGTCCGAGCGGGATGTTCCAGACCAGGAGGCAGACGTTGCAGAAGAGCAAAGTCCCTGCGATGATGGAAAAGATGACCCAAATAGGGTAGATCATGACGAGATTCGTGGCGATGATGCCTATGGCGATGGCGGTCCCCTGAACTCCGGTCGAGTAGACGTTGATCTGCTCGACCGTGTAGCCCTCATCCTTCAGCCACAGCGTCATCTGTCCGGCGACGTAGGTTGTGCACTGGAAGCTGCGTTGGGAGAAATACACGAGACGTAAGCAAGACAATGTTAAACCAGGATGGACTAGTAGTTCTCCTCACAAGATATAAGTGAAAACGGCGATGTAGAAGTGCCAGTGAGTAAAAACCCGCTTCAGCATGCGCTTGCCAATCTTGGTGCTCTCCTTGACACCATCAGCCCGCATGCGCGCCTGTGCTAGCTTCTGCTCGCGCTCTGTCAGCCACCAGATGCGGGGACTGGTCGGCAGACCGGGAAAACAAGAAGTAGCCGGCGATGGAGATGGGCAGGAGATGACGCCGTCTATGATGAACAGCCAGCGCCAGCCCGACATGCCGCCGACGCCGTTAAGGTTCTGGTGGGCGGCCGCCTGCAGATAGGCGCCGAACATGGAGCCGGCGTTGGACGAGATGTACCAGACACCGGCGCGCTTGAACAGCTCGTCAGCACGGTACCAGCTGGTCAGGAGATAAATGGAGCCTGTGGCGGCAGGTGTCTCGAGGACGCCGAGCAGGAAGCGGAGGCCGAAGATCTGTGGCACGCTCGAAAGTCGACATTGGGCGAACGTCAGAATAGACCAGGCCGTCTCCATGGTGGGCAAGTACCAGCGCGTCAGATTGGGGCGCGAGATGATCATCATGGAGGGGATCTCGAAGACGAGGTAGCCAATGTTGTAAAAGGTACCGAACAGGGAGTACTCATTGCCGCGGATGTTGAGCTCCTCCTCCATGCCTGACACGTAGGCCGTGTTGATGTTGGATTGGTCCAACCATTTCAAGAAGACTGCAGAAAAGAACATCAGATCAATGATTGATAAGGGAAATTCGTCCGAGACTTACACATCAGGCAACACAGTGTCAAAAGTATGCTGTCTTGCTTGCGGGAGAAGACGCTTCTCCTCCTTGGGTAGTGGCTGGGGTACCAGTCGAAAATGTACAGCCACGCCAACCAGAGAGAGCGCGTCGGCTTCTGGGTAGACGAGCTCACCACGATCGGCTCGTCATCGACATGCCTGTTCTGGTCAACTGCAAGGGCATCTGCCGGCACCTTGGCCGTGTCTTTGGTGGCATTGGCCATCATCCGAGTTTATCTCTGGAGATCGTTGTCAAGCGTCGACTTAGGGGGAAGAGGTCGAGGTGTCCTCTGCCTGGGATAAGTCAATCGACATGAAGAGAAGAACAGCCTCATCTTTAATAGCTTCCTTGGAGAAGATCTCTCCAGGTTACCGGTAACCTGGTTCAAGCCTAGTCTCTCCGCAATACGCTAAGCGACCCCCCGCAAAAACTCCACCACCAGGGCTGATTGACCTGGAGCAATGGGGCCGGACGGCGGAGGAGGTCTCAGTCCGAACTTCGCTACCTCTTGACCCGAAGATGCCACGGCCTTTATGTCTTGTCAAGGCTTTCTCGGGTAGTAGCAACGGGCCGTCGTTGCCATGTCCGACACGCATCGCCCGTCCGAGCAGTGCGGGCGCACCTGGCATCCACGAGTGACATCGCCGAGATTTGGTCCGCCTTGTTATGGACCCTACACTTGGTTGATATTTGATGTAGCTCTCCTGACTGGCGAGAGACAAGAGGCAACATCGTTCATGGGCAGCTCACAAATCCCAACTCAACACTTACTCAGCGCCTATCCCTTCTCTGAGAAAATTTTACTTGATATGGCTGGAAGTGTTCGAGATGCTGCAGAGGAGTCTCTCCATCTAATGCCACCCACACCAACGCCAAACGCTTCTCCAGAGTTGTCCGCATCGATCTCACCGACTGAGGAGCATGGAGCCGGATTCTCGGACAGTAGTTTCACCTCCCTATCCGGCAACGCGTCCACGGCAGATGTAGACGATGTCAATGGGAGGGACGGGAATAAACACGGCCTCAGCATCCTCGACTCGCCACCAAGCATCCGCAACGACCTGCGAGAGGCGTTCGCAGAGAACATCCTCGCCAAGGTATGCAAGGTCGCCGTGGAAGCGCTGCGCCGTGGCGCCCAACTCCATGGCCCTCCGATAGCAGAGATAGCCACGCCGCTATCTTCCCGGAATACTGTCCCCAGACCGGAAGCGACTCCGGGAGGTATATCCTCCGCGAGCCCGAATTCTGGACCTGCGGCTTCTTTCCGGGCACGCTCTACGCGCTCCTGGAGCGGGCCATCCGGTTCCCCCAGTCTTTCGAGTATCCCTCCTCAGCCGAGCAGCCCAACACCACGCAAATCTGCAGCCACCTCCTGGCTCTGTGCCGGGCATGGTCCGAGCCGCTCCACAGCATGGCAGACCGAACGGACACGCACGACCTCGGCTTCATTATCATGCCTGCGCTCCGCCTAGACTGGGAACTCACGTCCAACGAGTGGAGCCTGGCATCCATCGTGCGCGCCGCCCACAGCCTGGCCAGCCGGTACGTGCCCGCCGCGCGGGCCATCCGCAGCTGGGAGCTTTTACGGCGAAAGGACATGGAGATCGTGGGACAAGACGACAACCTACTCGTCATCATCGACAGCATGTGCAACCTGGACCTGCTCTACTACGCAGCAGCCCACTCCGGAAATGCTCATCTCGCCGAGATCGCCACTGCCCACGCGCGCACCGTCCTAACCACCCACCTTCGGCCCGAGCCTGCCGCACGAACGATAGCCGCCGAGAACGGATACGCAGGCGCGCTCTTCTCAACGTGGCACGTGGCGAACCTGGACCCTCGCACCGGCAAGCCCAAGCGGCGCATCACAGCGCAGGGCTACGCGGACGACTCGAGCTGGGCACGTGGGCAGGCGTGGGCGATCCTTGGCTACGCGCAGACATACATGTGGACCAGGGAGCCCGAGTTCTTGCGCGCCGCGTGCGGATGCGCAGAGTATTTCCTGCACCGGCTCGACACCGCGCCCGCGTGTGCGGATGCTGTCGTAGGCTCGAGAACGACAGGCCGCTATGTGCCGCTCTGGGACTTTGACGCGCCCCTCGAGGACGAGTCCAACCCCACGCGCGACTCCTCTGCTGGCGTCATCGCTGCCAACGGCATGCTCGTGCTCTCGCAGGCGCTGGCGGGGGCGGGGCAGGCTGGCTTGTCGACGCGGTTCCGCGAGGCAGCTGTTGCTATTGTCCGGGACACGCTGGACTTTGCGCTGGCGAGAGAGAAGGTGAGGTTTCGGCGCGCGGAGGGCGGCGGAATTGTGGCCGAAGACGTCTCGTCGAGGGAACAAGGTTTGATGCGCTGCTCAAGTTTGGCACGGCGAACAACAACGTGAACGCGAGAAAAGCGGTATGCGAATCACGGGCTGGTGTATGGTGACTACTACCTTGTTGAGTTCGGAAACCGCCTTTTGAGGATGGGTCTTGTATAGGCTGGGGTCACCTAGGGTGAGGTAGAAGCGGCTGATTAGTAAATAAGTAGACCGCTGAACTGTCGTATTGGAGATGCTCGGGCGGTAGAGCAGGTTCGAAATGCAGTTTGGCCTCCATTCATTATCCGCGGACAGCCAAGCGTCACCAGCCTCCCGCGCCATCGATGGCCGCGGCAAACATTGTGCCATCCTCGAAACTTATGATGCGGTCCATTTCGCCGAACTGCTGGTCCAGCAGCGTCTGCGAGATTGAGCCTAGGTGGTTTTCCGTGCCGAGGTTGAGTATTTCTGTTCCCCTCCTCGAGAGCATCGCCCCGATCCGCCCGTGGTCGAGCTGCTCGGCGAAAAGGCACCACCGCGATGCCGTTCTGCCATGGGAAATGGGAGCTCGGATGAGCCGTACATGCCGGCCCAACTCACGGCTGCACCCTGTGGTGGCGCGGGCTGGGCTTGATAGCCATCAGTGAGATGATGGGATGCTTGGTGGTCCGTCCCTGCTGTCGTTGAATGGTCGATCTCGGCCGTGTACGCTGCGACATCGACGCTGAATCCCCCATTCTGCAAGCACCTGGCATGAAGCTCCCTGAGCTTACGGGCATATTTGGCCGCCAGGTCCCATGCCGACGACGGATCGCTCGCCATGATGCTGCCGCCACGGCCGCTCCATCGGGCGGAGAACTCGTCCAGCGCGTACACCAGCGTCCAGAACTCGCGCGGCAGTTCTGTCTCGGCGTATCCGTATCGCCAGTTTACGAGCAGGACCCGTGCCGCAATGTAGATGCAGAAAGCGTACTGGTGGGCCAGCGGGAGCCCCCGAGCTGTGCTCTCGAGGTACTTGGTCGTTATTACGGCAATCTCGGTGGCTGCAGCTAGGCAGGTTTCGACGCTGCAGGCGCTTGGCAACCGGTTTTTGAAGGCCGCAAAACCAGCGGGCGGGAAGGCGATGGGCTGGTGTAGCAAGATCATGCTCGCGTTGTGCGTGACGTGCGCGAGCGTGAGGTTTGGGTCCATCACCAAGGGTGTGCTTCCAACCCGGTAACTGTCGGCCTTCCACTTGTGCGGTAGGAGCATCTTCCAATGCACGAGCCGAAGGTCAAGCTCCTTGAAGCGCATCAACCAGAGTCCGACGTCGCGCCCGTCACGCCAGTCGATGCGCTGCTGCAGAAAGTGGCTCGTGACGCGGCTGAGGGACTCGGTCGCTTCGATGCAGTAGGCGTAGGCGCCCACGTTCGTCATGTCCGTGCCGAGCGCGCCTCGCGGTGAAGAAGACTCTACCGTGGGGTTTTCGGCGTCGGCGGCCGCGCTGATGGTCCCACTGGATTCCGAAGGGAGAAAGGAGATGGGATTGCCGATCCGGGCGGCGGCCTTATCCCAGATGCCGAAGAAGGGCGTGGTGACGGGATCTTGCTTGCGCCAGAGAATGCCATCGCACGGCAAGCGGCGGTGGACATCGTCAGACGTCAGACTGGTGTTCCAACCCATGGCGACGGAGCAAAAGCGGTCCAGGAGGAAGACGTTCCAGAATACGCGGCGGCGCTCCTCGTTCTCGGTCCAGTCGTTCGTTGGAGCCAGAGACTGGAATGGCTGCGACAGAGGGTGTCGTTTCGTCTCATTGTGCTCGACACTGAGCTGCAAATACTCGACCGTGCGGGTCATGGATCCGACAAGCGACCAAGCCTTGGAAGCCAGCCCGCTACCGATCTGCCCTTCACGTCAGAGATGTGGGAACAGTGGGGCACGTCAGAGGCGGCTGACTGCCGAGCGAGTCTTACGTCGTTGAAGGCGAGGATGATCATGGCCTGGAGGCTCTCTACTGACATGCAATCCATTGCCGTTGATACGACCCAACTCCGTCGTCGATCCGGTGTAGGAACACCGATATGTTGTTGGTCGCTGACAAACCTCGAAGCCGTCAGGACTATGGCATGCAGCACGACGTCGAGTTTCGGGCGCTCTAGGGGGTCCGCGAGTCGCCTGCGGAATCTCGACTGGTGGATCATGGGGATCCACGGGTGGATGCACGTAAAGTAGGCGTCCAGGATCGCATTGAGAGCACTTTGAGGTGGTAGGCCCGGCGAGCTTGCTTCATCCTCCAGTTCCTCGGCGCCGTTGCTGGCTCCACTGACGGATTCGCCGTCGGTGCGGCGGCGTTTGTTCGGCGAGCTTGTGCTGCCCTCAAGGAACTTTGGGAGCTCCCGCGCCAGCAACGCTAGGATGCCGCAAGCATTCCTTTCCCGGTCACCATCTCCGCCAGATGGGGCTTTTCTAACATGGTGCGCCCCGTCGTCGAGCCGTTGCACAGTGCGCTCTAGGGCATCTTTTGAAAAAGAGAGAGATATGTTAGCCTCACATTTGGGAATTTTGCCATCGGTGCTGAGGTGTCTTCACCTAATCGTCTGTGAACATTCTCCAAGGCACCGGACTTCAAGCCGGGCTTGTTCCGCTTCGCTTCGTACACACACTCAGCTCCTGCCACGGAGGGTCAGCCATTGGCCCACTGGGCCTTGCGAAGCCCGTCCAATGGGGCCATACCTGTCTTCCGACAGTGCTGGCATGCAGGCAGCTCGCGGGAACAGCGCAGCTTCCGCTTCCGGCATGGGTTGCAGGCGAGTCCCGTCGGCTCGGCCTGGGCACCGCCCGGAGAATCGCGCCCGGGCGACTGCCGCCACTGCTGCGTGCTGTTTTCACTGGCGGACATGGTGCTACAGCTCCTGTATGCCTAGTCGACCAGCGGGTCAGTCGGTGGCCCGTTGGTAACCCAGGTAAAGGGGAATGGAGAGCGAACAGATAAAAGCGCCTTGAACAATCGCCCGGCTGTCCGCGATAAATCCCCCGAGGGCCGAGAGGCCGGCAGGTACCCCGTCCCGTTCCCCGCATGATCGCTCTGATCCCGGCAGTGACCGCCCCACAGGGGGCTCACCCCAGGTTGTTCCGTTGGATTCGGATCATCTGATGGTGATGGTGTTCCGGCCGGTGTGATAAGGTACTAAGCGGATGAGTTGTTGGGCGCGCACAGACAGAGAAAGCTGGTGAAATTGCCTTTCTATGCAGTGTGTTTGTGGAGGAAAATGAAGCAAAATGGTGCAGGAAGCAGCGCAACTAACGTAACATTAAAGTGGGCTCTTCAAGGTGCAGGGCCATATGGTGGGGCCCCACTCGCAAGGCCGCTCCCCAAGCATCGAGGGTGGATGGGGTTCGGGGGCTGTTCAACCGAGCAAGGACGAGACACCATTATCATCGCGCGTTCGGGTCCCGCTCAATGATGTCCCTGGCGTGCGATGGCCCGTTCCAACAGGCCTCATCTGGAGGCGCTCATCATCATTCAAACTGTTTGAGTGTTTCTTGCCAATAAGCTCCAGTCACAACAGAAAACTCTCAGAGTGTGTTGCGTTCAGAGTGATTTGAATTTCTGCTCGGCCCCGGGAACCGATCTCTCTAATCGGAGCTCCTCGACCATGCCACCGCTCCCAGGCTTCTCTGACAACCCGTTCCAAACCCGCGCCGATCTCGTTCGGGCTGCGACGGCCCTCCTCAAGCCTCTCGAGCAGTACCGATCTCCCGGCAAATCGCGCATAAGACTAGCAACCGCCACAGGCGCCGGTTTCAGTGAGACCGCCGCCCAGCTGGAAGGCTATGCTCGCTCCCTCTGGGTCGTCCCAAGCCTTCTGCTGCGCCAGTCGGGCACGGATGACGCGGGTGCCGGACTGGACCTCACGGCGTGGCTGGACGGGCTTGAGACGGGTACTAACCCCGCCTCGCCCGAGTACTGGGGCGACGTCGGTGATTGGGACCAGCGCATGGTCGAGATGGAGTCCATCGCTTTTGCACTGCTGACCGCACCGGAGCGGTTTGTGCCGCGAGAGCCCTGGCGAGGGACAGGTTGGCGGCGTGGCTGCGGCAGGTCAATAACCGGCGAATGCCTGAGAACAACTGGCGCTGGTTCCGCGTGTTTGTAAATCTCGCGCTAGTGAAGGCACTTGGCATGCCTATGCAGGACGTGCGCGGGGTAATGGAGCGGGATCTAGCGGTTTTGACTCGTTCTATCTCGGCGAGGGCTGGTCTAGCGACGGCCTGTGGGGAGACGAGCGGAAGCAGGCAGACTACTACTCCGGGAGCTTTGCCCTTCAGTTTGCCCAGATGCTCTATTTTCGGCTATCGGGCGGGTTTGACAGGAGAGAGCAGATCGATACCGTGTTCAGGCAGGCCAGTTTGCGAGCGGCTTTTGGAGATATTTCGATGTCAACGGTAAGTGAACGACCATGATCTGTGTGCTCTCGCTAACGACTTCTAGGCGCCGCAATCCCATTCGGACGCAGCCTGACGTATCGCTACGCATTCGCCGCCTTCTGGGCCGCCGTGGCATTTGCCGACGTACCGCTCCCCCCACCTCTCGACCATTTAGGCGTGGTCAAGGGCCTGCTGCTGCGACATCTCCGCTGGTGGGCCAAACAACCCGACATTTTCAATACAGACGGCACACACAACATCGGATACACATACCCGAACATGTACATGTCTGAAAACTACAACTCCCCTCAGTCTGTGTACTGGTGTCTAAAAAGCTTTATCGTGCTTCATTTGGCAGAGCACCATCCCTTTTGGACAGCCCCGGAGCTGCCGCATCCATTGTCCAAGACTGCTTCGACGACCAAAACGCTGTCCGCCGTGGCGCCGCTGTGGCCACCACGCCACATAACCTGTAACTTTCCAGAGCACCACTTCCTGCTTTCGGCCGGCCAGGCACCAAGAGAGATCACAAGGCGCGCGAGGCCAAGTACGGTAAATTTGCCTACTCCTCTGCCTTCGCCTTCAGTGTGCCGAGCGGTCCGCTCCTCGGACAACTTGCCCCTGACAGTACGCTCAGCCTGAGCCGTGACGGCGGCGAGTCGTGGAAGGTGGCCTGGGACCCCTACGAGGTCCGTCTCGAGAGCTTCAGCTTTGGCGAGGGAGCAGTTGCCGGCCCTGGTCAGTAAGTGGAGGCCGTGGCGCGAAGTGGAACTAGACATCGAGACCACCCTGGTGTCTCCAACGAAGGAATGGACCGGGTGGCATTTCCGGATTCACAGGCTCACCTGGCGTCCGGCAGTGTTAGCTGACAGCGACATCCGGTCCTTGGAGTGTATCGATGCGGGATTCGCCATTTCGGCTCAGCAGGACGGCGTCTCCATCTTCGAAAACCGTGCCGAGGGATGGACTCCCTTGTCCAGGCCGGACAAACTGCTTCTGCTGGGTGGTGGCGGACAGCAAGGCTTCCTTGGTCATGTCCGAGGCCGGCGCAAGCGGCACGGTGGCTCTAACTGCCCGGGGCCCTGCATCGCAACCTGTCTCGGTCGATGATGCATCGAGGCACACGAGACAGGCCACAATTCTGCGGCCTGATGCCAACACGAACCTCATCTCTTCGAGGACGCTGCTGCCTTGCCTCCGATACCGCTTCGTATTTGCCTCCGATACGACGCCAGCGGGGACCTTGACCAGGAAACGTCGGTCACGTTTGGTCTAGGGGTTTTCGGGATTGTCGCGTCTCCAGAATTTGGCAAGGAACGTCAACAGACTGCCTGGATCAACCAGCCGAATGAGATTATCTTTCTGGATGCGACAACACTGGACATCAAATAGAGATCTCATCTTGAACATTCTAGGGAGAGAATGCCAGGTGAGCGGGCCAGGTTGGGGATGGAGGTCAAGTTTCGGCCTCGTTTGAGGTTGGAGAAAATATCCCGTTTCTTTACAAAGAGCATCCTTGGACTAAGTCGTCGGAAGGCGAGTAAAGAGCAGAATAGGCTCTAACACCTGTTGTAAACAGCTTGAATCGTCCTCGTTCTGAAGCAGCATCTGTTAAAACTTCTACCGGCAGATTCCAACTCGTGCCTACTAACGTCATGGTCCTTTGGCCGGATTCTAGAACAAGACTACGGCCGGGTCGGCGTCGGTCATCAGATGACAAGTGCTAACTCCATCACCAGCTCGGTTCCTTCGGTTCCCATTTGAACCGCAAGCGGACTTGAGCCGGAGAGGACTGAGTTCCAAGAATCTTTCCCTCCTCCGTCTTACGTCCGAATTCTCACCTCAATCCATTCGAGTCCGCGAGAGGACTGCGTACGTTTCTTCGTACACAAGTAGGACTTGACCTCCCACTCCACTCCGTTCTCTGGCGTTCCCTCCCGAGTCTCGGCCCCATCGTGTTGCATTGAGGAGTGGCTGTACTTGTGTGATGAGGGTTAATTAGCCCTGTTCCTCCCACAAGGGCACAACACAGCCGGCGCAAGACTTAGTGCCCCATGATCTCTCCTGTCCTCCTGTACCCCCATGCCGTCGAACCCGTCCGTGCACGCACCTCACACCGCGTGCATGTGCTGTGTCACGGAGGCAAGATGCAAACAATGCATGATTTATGAGATGACATGACACACACACACACGCCCACACGCAGGCGCACAGCTTGTTTGTCTGACAGTTGCTGTCATGTGTGCGCTTCTAGCGTAACTCAAACACACAGCCCGCGTGGCGTCTAGGTCAGAACGTGGAGGTTGAGGTCCGGAGGGACTCGAGAGATGTCGCATCTCAGGAATCGAGGGCTAACCCATTCCCACCTTCCCCCCACTTTTTTAAAGGCCTCCCCCAGGGTCGAGCTGACTCGGGTGCTGTGTGGCAATTGCCGGCCTGGACCCGCGACGACGGTTTGCCTGGGGCATGCTTGTGGTGGCACTCACCGTTGAGTGAAAGGATCATGGTGGAAGACTGGACTGCGAAAGGGGCTATGCCATAGGTAACAGAAACCTTGACCTTGAAAGCGAGGGATTTGTGCATGGAGCTGTAGCGGACGTGCCTTGAAAGAGTCTGCTATTCCTGAGGGCCCAACGAGAGAGAAGTGTTGGGGGAAATGGCTTGGCTTGAATTTAAAAAAAAAAAAAAAAAAAAAAAAAAAAAAGGTCGATCAACGTCCAGGCCAGGTGCCAAGCTCCAGCTGGCTTGCGAACCAAAACGCAAGGGTTGCTGTTCCCTCAGCGTTTTCAGCACATTACTGGCCAATTTTTCCCGAGTGGACTGTGATATTGTGCATAAAAAAGCAGATTGAGCAGTCTCCCGCGATCTCGCAGATACGAGGGGTCGATCATGGGGAGAGAATAAGCAAATATCAACCCCTGAGGGCCGAGAGCCCGATAAACATCGGGGAAGAGGAGACCCAAGAGGCGGGGAAACAAGCATAGCCCTTGGGAACTAGCGATCGCCGCATGCAGTAAGCGCGTGGCTGGTCCCGAATTAATGTTCCCAAGACGCAAGTGATGTGTACTGCATCTTGTCCGTGTCTGCCGTGTAATGTCGCTACGAGCGAAAGTTGTGCACCCTGTACCAGTACCTACACATCTTAATGATACTCTTGAGTATCTTTCCTTCTCTTGGTATCTTTCCTTCTTTTTCCCTATATGGTTACTATGTTCTTTAGTTCATATCTCCCCTTTTTTCTTGCTCTTAATTCTTTTTTCCTGACGTATTTAGCATATTTCCTCCCGAATATCTCCCTCTTTTTTATTTTAATTTGCATTCTTTTCTCTCTCTCTCTCTCTCTCTCTCTCTCTCTCTCTCTCTCTCTTTTTTTTTTTTTTCTTTCTCTTCCCTTCCCTTCCTTAAAGTTGTAGATCTAGCATGGGTCAAAACTTACGCTCTCACCTGCGGACGGTACCACAGGGCATAGACATGCCTGGGCTCAAGGCACAAGAAAGAGGGCGAAGAAAACAGTGAACGGTTTGTGAGAGTCGCCGCGCACTGGGCGGGCAAAATAAGAACCAAGCAGCACTGGCGATACCCAGAGGAATGGCAGCTGTTGCGGCGGAGCACAATGCTTGATACCGGTTCGGCCGCAACACTATCGCCTTCCCGGCGCTCTGGCCACTGCCGGAGATCGTGAGAGGACACGGTGCGACGAGGCAACGTCTCACGTCGGTCCCGGGGACGCGAAGATGAGGTTGTCGAGCAATCCCAAACGGCAGCAGTAACGGATTCATACGCCCCTGTCATCTGTCTACAGTGCTATTAAGGATGTAATCGCGCACGAGCTGCCCGGGTGCAGCATCTCGCTCGCGTCCTGCGCGGGATCAGCCGCAGACATGAACGGGAAGCAGGGGTCTCAGAGGCGGGCGTCAAGATTGACCTCCGTGTGAAACCCAGGAATGCGGCCGGGAACCACGGCAGGCAATGCAGTTGTGGAAATCAGCCCTGGGAACGAGCCCGGGGAGGGTCGTCCGGATGTGCAGGTAGCCGCCGAGCCAGCGACTCGCGATCATCTGGCCCATTCACAAGGCTTATGCCGAAGGTGAACTTCGGACCAGTGACAAAAACATCATAGGTTCTCAGGTCATTGCCTTCCCCAGCTGCATCGCAAAATCATGATCAAGATGGGCTTGTCCTGCCCACAATTCGAGGCGGTTAAATGGTGGGCGAGGGTCCGGGTTGATGATTGAGGCGCAAGTGCAGGATGAAGCGGCTGTGACGTCTTTTGAGGAGCTCGCGATCCAGCAGACCGATCTGTCGTGTGTCCTGAGCTGGAGAGGAAAGAGAAGATGCCTTTGTGGCGTCCAACCCCTGAGCCAAGCTGGGGTTGGGACCTTAAAACGCCAAAAGCCACCGGAGGAGAGACATAGCAAGCCATCCCGAAGCCAAGCGACAGACATATCGCTGAAACACCCCGTTTGAGACCTTTAAGGGCGCGTACGGCCGCGCATTGAGGGAGCAACATAACTACATTGAGGATTGCGATGGGGCTCTAGCCCGAGACTATGCCGGAGTATTGTTGCTTAAAAGGATCGATGCCCCTTCGCCGAGAAGGTCTCTTCAGGTCCAGAAACCGCTGACATCGACATCAGAAGGGTTCCCAGGATTAGGTACAGTAACTCGGCTCCGTGCTTCAGCAGCGCAGCTGAGCCAGATTTTGCCAGGGAGCCTCTTCCGACCGTGTTACCGAGGCAGCAGGGACTGCAGAGTGCTGTGGCGCGCGGCTGCATTCATCCCGTTGGGCGAGCGGTGCCTGGCCAGTCGCGGCACGCAACTTCCCGAGTAGTCGGCTCGGGCTGCCGGGGCTATGATACGGTCCTTTTACAATTTCCGGTTGTAAAGCCTTTGCCTGGCATGCGCATGGGTTCAACTGGTGATTCAAAAGGAAAACACTGAACCACCTCTAGGCGGTGGGCGATCTCCTTGCCCCTGGAAAGGGTGGATATTTGGCCGAGATTCGGGGTCCAAGACACGTGCCGAGCGCCAATCGCCCGTCGGCAAGAAAGTGTGGGAATGTGAGCGTGTCTTGTGGGGTGCGATCTCTGCTGCCACCCCACGCTCGCTAGCGCGAATGTGGCATCCCTCGATACGCCAGCCCCCGGGGCTGGTCGCCGGGCAAGCTCACTCCCAACTGCAGATGAAGTACGCCTGCTCTAGGGTCGAAACAGCGGTCCTGCAAGCCCAGAGGAACCGGATGGGGTGGCTGTGCCTGCCATTCCAAAAGCTCTTGGGCATTGCAGGAAGGCTGGCATCAGCTCGAGGTCGTTACATTGCATGGAGTAACACCGAAGGGTGTTGTAAATCTGAGCCGTGTCGAGGACCGGCAGCTCCATGGTCAAAAGCCTTGCTGGTTTCCGCTGTTCCTCTCATCACAAAATGGAAATTACCTGATGCGTTAAATCGTACACGATCTGGGGGTTCCTTGCGAATCACCATGGTGGGATGGATCGCTCCCATGCTGGAAAGCAACCAAATGTGTTCAGGGCAAAAGCTGCGACAGTGACCCCGAACAGCACTGGTAGCGTTGAAGTGTGCTCAGTCTTACCCCGCTTCGAGTCATGATTCGGTCCAAAAAAAAAGCGCCACGCGAGATGCGGACCACCTCTCACAGTCCCGATAGGCTAGATGATAGTTGGAGGTCCTTGCGAATTCTCCCGGCTCAAGCTGCCTCATATTTTTCGACTCTCTTCGCTGCGTGTGATATGAACGATGCACATGCCGCGGTCTGACATACCGACCGTCTGTATTACAAGTACAGGATCGGCTTGTGCCATCGACACCACCAATTCGGGTTCTGTACTGCGGTATGTTATGTACAGTGCGATATTAGCGGCTGATTCGATGTATGCATGTCTTCTCGACGCCCATGCCCCTCTCATTCTCCTATCAAGGAGTTCTGCAGTTGGGCGGCCGCTGAAGAGACCGCCCAGTGTTACCCGAAAATCGGAATCGCATGCACCCAGCGATCTCTATGCACGAGGCAATCGCCACCCAGTTTGCCAACACGGGACGCACGACTCGACTCGCCCGAGGTCGCGCAGATATAATTCTGGGTAACAGGGTAAGCCTTGGAGCCCATTCCAGCGGAAACTCCCTCCTGCACGCTGGCCCATCAGTCCGCTCTCACTGGTTGTCCCCCACGGCCTGGCCCGGGCCACGAGGAGCCACGCCACTGTTGGCAGGTCTCCGACCCTCCACTGTCTCTGCATTGATCGACCATTGCACACAGTCCATACACAGTGCTTGAGAGTCGATGTACCTCTTAAGTTCCCACAAAGAGCCAATTTCTTTCCTTTTGTTTTCCCCGTTTCTATTCCGTCCTGCCGCGAGCCGTCGAGGTGCAACTCTTCGAAGAACTAGTGGAGTGGTCGGGCCCGGGGATCTCGGACGCGCTTGGCGGCGTAGCATCACGCTGCTGTCGTCCCAACTACAAACCCGCCGGTTCGGTGGTGTAACGCGGACATGCCGCGGAGTCCATTTTGGCAGTATCCCCCCTGGGGATGATCCAGCAGCCCTCGGTCACCTTGGCCTTCCATGTTGTTAGCTCCTGCCATTTTGGGCGGCGCGGTTTCCTGGTGGTGGCACGGAAGGACGGTATGTACCCCTTCCACAGTGCGCAGTGGTTAGGTCCTCGACGGACTCGCTCCTACACGTGTACCCTGGAACGCATCCGCTGCGTCCCAGGAACCCCGAGCACACGCGAAGTCAACCATGTGGCTTGCAGAGGAACGGGTCCATTCTGGTGTGCCGGGCTGGCTGCAATGCCCATCAATTCTAACCCCCAGCCAATCCGGGTCTCTTTTGGCCTCGGGCACCCCACCGCGGCCTGCAGCGCCCGCCCCGGCTTCCCACTCGTGCGTGCCAGATGCTGGGCGGCCTGGGCTGCTTTGAAAAACGTGCTGGCCCCGTCCTTGACGCTTTGAGGTCTGCCGGTCGCCCATTCTGCTCCCGCCCCCCGTCGCTGGAGTCGCTTGCACGCCGTGGAGAATTGCATCTGCCCACAACCACGAACCACCCACACCCAACCCAACCTGTCGACGCCCGCCTGATTGCCTTCTCGTTCTCAGAAAACTAACCGCCGAGCTGCCCTTCGACCATTGCGATTCTCCGATGCCCATTTAAACGTCCCAGATCGACCAACGCCGCGCATTGCTGCGTGCGATCCCATCCCCAACACCTCAATCCTCCGTTGAATTCTCCGCGAGCTTACCGTCCACAGCTCGGTCTGGGACCGACTGTCTTGAACAACTACCACATCTCAATCTTCCCGCTTTCGGTCTTGTCCATCCGTCTCCGATAACGAACCGCAGTCTGGCTGGAGCTGGCTGCAGCGAGTTGAATCACCCATTCCAACGTCTGCCTTCGTTGGGCCGCTCTCGCCTCCTGTGTCGGCCCACTTGATGTGACCATGGACCAACAGCGGCCATCATCCCAAAAGTTCCCGGCCGGACTGGCCGGCGTGCTGAACTCGCCCGAGGAGAATCGGGACTCGGCCTATTACTCTAGCACCGACGCATCGAGCAAACGTTCAGTCTCCCGGAACCCCCTACCAGGTCTTTCGTGGGCCAATTGACTAACTGAGGTCTCGCAGACACCTCGGCCGCGTCTGGCATGGGCGTGCTGAGCCCAGCTCACTCCAACTACCAGCAGTCCCCCAAGACAAGACGCCGTCCCCGACCACGACGACAACCCATCTCCTGCCGCAGCCGCTGGTGTCCCCAACAACTAACGGCAACATGAGCGTCGCCTCCATGGTCTCGCCGACGACTCCTGGCAGCAGCGACCCACGACGCTTCGATCACCACCAGTCGATGGACTCGGCACCGAATAGCGCCACGTTTCTGAACGGGGACCTTCCCGAAGCGATGTCACGCAGGGAGAGCGTCGATAGTAGGATCAACCAGGGGTTCCACGACATGAGGCTGGGCAACTCTCCCTAACGCCACCCACAACCACTCAACAACCTCGATCCACCCACTCTGCAGCAGCAGAGGAACCCGCGGCCCGGCATGGACACCCTGGCTGTGCACCGCATCTCGAACGGTTACCAACCGAGCGCCGAGCGCACTCCTGAAGGCCACCCAAAGACATTGAGGATCGCGCCGGCCATTACGGGGCCGCCACAAGCCAGATCGCCCGTGCAGCCGAGCCCACCAAGGGCCAGGCATGGGCTTTTCCCGAAGAAGAGATCCAGCGGCTGCCGTCAGCCGCCGCCCAGTCGCTGGTCGACTCGCGAAGGAGTAGCGTCGCCGAGTCGCTCGCAAGCAGCCACTACACCGCCGACTCCAGACTTCCCCCAGGACAGCGGCGTCTGGAGGACAGTTCCTATCACCAGAGGCTGTCTAATGCGTCGGTGAATACTCGACCGTCCACCACCACACCCTCCAGCATAAACAGCTGGGGGATTTGCGAAACGAAGAGGCTGGTGTCCATGCGGGGAGCCAGCCATACAGCAGGACGCCCGAGCTGCGCGTGAGCCACAAGTTGGCCGAACGGAAGCGGCGCACCGAGATGAAGGAGCTGTTTGACCAGCTAAGGGATCTGATGCCTCAGGAACGCGGCTCCAAGGCTTCCAAGTGGGAGATTCTGACAAAGGGTTCGTCACCCAAACATACCCCGTTCCCTTTTTGCGCTCCCAGCGGCTGACATCCCCCAAGCAATTGCCGAGCACCAACGCCAGAACGAGCTGATTCGACAGCTCCAGCACGTCAACGCGAATCAGGCCAGCGAGATCGAGATGCTGAGGAGGGAGCTCGAGCGGATGCATGGGCAGCCGGCTCGTCCCGCCGCAGACCCATACGCCGCGGACCAGTACGGGAGACCCCGCCCCCCTGAACCGCAGTTGCCGCCCCTCCGCTCTATCCAGCAGGGCCTGGCGCCCACGGGCCCCGATTCAATGACTGGTGTTCAGTACGACGCCCCAAGGGTAAACGGCTATCGCCCTGCTGAACCCGCCAGGTACTAGGGGGAATCTGGAGGGCTGGGGGACAGGGAGGCAAAGGACCCGAGCGAGACGACCGACCCTGGTTACCCGATTCTTGTTACATGCGTAGAAGTGCAAAACTCTTCTGCTTTCGTGCTGCCGAGGCTGAGGGTCTAGACACCACAAGGTCCGAGAGCCAACAAACTCCAAACCCTGGGCCAGCTGCAGCTCGGGGTTGATTCTGTTAGCGCCGTCTGGGTTGGCGCTCGAGTCGGTGAACTCTTACCTGGCACATCTGGCTGCGCCTAATTCTCGCTAACTCGCCTCACATACTTATCCTAAGATTCACATTCACATGATGTCACTACTCCAGTTCTCCACTTCAACGAACCTGGGGCTGTCAGTTGCTAGGACCTAGCCGGCAACCGCCCCTCTCGCAAACGAAGATAACAGCCGCCGGGTTTCACACTTCTTCATTTTTCGCTTGACAATCCCTTTGTCTGTCCGTCTGCAACAACAACCACAACCCCGTGGTCTGGTCTTCCTGGGAGGCTGTGTGTCCTATCCTTTCCTTCGTTTCGTTCTGTCTCACTTCACTATCTGTGTCGATTATACCGAGGAACTCCAAAAGCGAATTTTTCCCTTCACCATTTCTCTGTTCGCTTTTTTTTAGGTCACTGACGGGTGGTTTCTTCTAATGTCCTCTATTGTCCTCCGAGCCGGCACGGCCGCCCTTGGGGTGTGTGGTCTGGCCTGGCTGTTTTGGGGGGATGGGGGGGGATTTATTTGGGGCAGGTGATTTCTCTGATTTGGAAAACGCGGCCAAACCTCTTACTAAAATCTTCCATGGGGTTGTCCCGCCTCGCTTCGGCTGGGACACCGAAACGAACAGGGAGTTGAGGGATGTATGGATGAAAAAAAAAGATACAAAGGCGGGGCATTTTTGTTCATCTTCATGTGTGTGTGCGGCTGGCTGGGCTGGTGGGGTGGGTGGGTGGTTGGTTGGGAATACCATTTATCGTCTTCGCTTTCTCTCGATTATATATCATCTTCGACCTACCGTTCCTTGTAGGATTGTTTGCCTTTTTCTGCGTTGTCTTGTATCTATCCCTGTCGTCAACTCTTAAGACCATTTTGTCTAAATTTAGACGAGGAGGAGCGGAATCGACTCGCAATGGGTTAGGGATGGGAGAGCACAGAAAGGAAAAGCATTGCATTCGGCTGCTGGACAGGAGGGAATCGCGTGGGTTGGAGACCCGGTGCTGTTGCGCTGGTCTGTGATAATATCCGATAATAGCCCCTTGCCTACCTTGTTTTACACATGGTGGCTTTTTGGCTATGGGTGACGTCTCGCCAGTGTACGAACAAGATTTTGGTTCTGAACTGTATTCTTCTGTTGTTAGTTGGAGGGATAGTTTTCAACTGCTCAGTGACATGTAGACTCTGATTATTTTTATGAATTTTCGTCTATGCGTTGCTCCTATGGTAGAGGTTTCCGGTTAAAAGTGTGGCGCCCTCTCGGAAGAAAGGCGCCCTGAGACTGTGAGCTGTAAAATACCTGGCATTACTGAAACCATGCATAATGGGATGAGCGTCAGAATCACAAGCTCCCAGTTCTCTGTTCTCCCGTGGCTGAAAGCGGATTTGAACAGAATGGGCCACAACATAAGTTCCAAGCTAACGTTGTGACTTTGTTCCCTTTATCACATTGTCAGAGGTTGAACGAGGCTGTTGTATCATGGTTATCTTTGCATTTTTGTTTTCCACTGGCAGTGGTCAAAGCTGGCGTCCCAGGGCTGTACCTGGGTCAATGCTGCATTATTCTTCCTGCTCGAGGTCGCGTAGTCTCCACTTCCTTGGCAATAATTGCAGTGTGTAACTGCCAATCATGGTGGTTGATTTGATTGCAACTCGAATAGTACAGTACATCGCGAAAATGCACGTAATTATGGTATTACTTGTATTGCTAAGTCACTCGGTCATGTGGGTGCGGATCGAACTTCTTTTTCCTTCAGCACCAAGGGGCAATGCAGAGGGCATGCAGATGACGACATTCAGGATTTGGAATTGAAAGGTGTGGCCTAATGATTCTAACAATTGGCGCCTGGCGCCTGACCTTGCCTTGCTCTGTTGGAGACGGTAGAAATGAGGCATCATCCACGCCCGGTTTGGGCAGCGGCGAATAGCCCTCCCCAACCCCAATGGAACAATGACTCGGTATAAACTGTATCCTATTGCGTTTTATCCCTCACTCCATTTGTTTGTACCAAGCCGCTTGTGTGCTGCCAGCTGCAGTCTAACGTGCATTGCATGCAGTAGCTTCCCAACCGAACGACCAATTTCCTTTCCCCCTCCGCAGACCGCAGAAGTCTCGTGCTTGTTTCCTGTTTTACTCAAACATCGAGGCCACCAGAATTCTTTGTCTCTCATCTCTAGCAGCTAATACTTTGTCGAAGAGCCGCCATCTCGAACGTGGGCAAAGGGTCGGGCTTTCGGCAAAAAATAACTTTGAACTGGCTCCCGTGGAACCCGATTCTGGACACAGCAGCTCAACACTCGGTTTCACTGGCCGAAGAAGTGGAATATCGAAACTGCGTTTCCAGTCGCAGTGCAAATTTCCCGCATTTACACGAGACTCTGTTTCTGGGGCAGGAACATTGGTTTGTTGTGGAGCGCCGCCAATCCCACATGCCACTTCACCAACCGCGCGCCTTCTTCAATTCTTCCCACAAACTCGCAGACTAGCACACACTCGACAACCCGGACTTGCCAATTTGGCGACCGCAAAAACTCATCAACTTCTCGGCAGATAAGAAATCGCAACATCACCACCACCATGGCGGCCAACGAGCCAGACATCGCCATTTATGGCGCGGAGGACATTGTCTTCGAGGCGGATGACAACCAGGACACCGGGTCTCCCTGGTCGCAGTCCGACGACGAAGCCGCAGCCGACGCTTCTCCGTACAGGAATGAGTACCGGCACATCAAAAGCAAGAGGGCGGACAGCCAAGTGAGCGTCGCCATCCACGGTGAGAGCGACATCGACTTCGAGGCAGACTTGAGCGACGACGAGGACTCCGAGTACAACAAGGAAGAGTCCAACAACAAGGAAACCACAGGGTTTAACCGTTTTTTCCAACGCAAACGAGCATTGCGGGGTCGCCAACAAGAAAGGCAACAACAAGCCGGGAGTCGCCATTTATGGGGAGGACGACATTCTCTTTGAGTCAGATGATGACGAAGACAGCGAGTTTCTCGACTCCGATGCCCAAAACAACAATGACCACGACGACTCCGTGAATTCATGCTCCAAAGCGGGAGCAGCGCCATACCATCGCCCCAGACGACGAGGAGGAGAGCTGGTCCGACTCTGACTCATCCAGCGGCTACGGCTCAACTTACTCCATCCCGTCGAGCGCGGACGACTCACCCTTCAGATGTTACACCCAGCTCTCGCACGACTATCAGATTCGCCTTTCCTATGATCAACAAGACACCTGGACCGACTCTGACTCGCACCTCCACTCTTTCCTGGAACCCCACCAAACTCCCAAGCACGAGGACCAAGTCGAAAAGGACGCCGAATGGCTCAGTTCCTGGGAGTGCAAGATGCGCATCAACCGCGCAATTGCCCAGGGCAAATACACCGTGACAGAGCAGCGCCTGCTCTGCTTCAAGTGGAAGTCCCAGTTCTTCACCGACGGACGGGGACATCTCGGCATCCTGCAGGAGCGCGTTCTCGACGCCCATCGCTTCGCGATTGAGAGGGACCCCGGGAACCACGGACTTTCCGCCTGTCGCTGGCACAAGAGCAAGGTCCCGCCCCGGAATACAACAAGAAGCGAGAGTCAGATGACGAGCTGGATCTTCTGCCGGAGATCAAATTGACGGACCACAAGGGCGAGAACTGGTACTGGATGATCTGACCTACTACCAGGATGAGGATGATGATGAGGAGGATGAGGACGAGGAGGCATACTGATAACTCCGTGGACCTGCATTCGGCCCTTTCATTCTCGGTAATGGGCATTCCTGGAAGGGGAGGCAAAAGCATAGATGGAGGCTAAGGATGAATCGATACCTGGGCGAGACCTGCTGGAGGGAGGCGACGGCATGCGACTTGGCTCAGAGGTCTTGCCGATCATTGGCATATCTTTCCTGAATATTTCAGCATGGCGCCTGGCGTTTGCCTAGGCTAATGGGAACTCCGACGGGAGGCCAAGGCTTTTGCACTGCTTTTTCGGCTGGACTTCACGAACCTGAGGCCTGATGGTTGCAGAGGCAACGGATTGGAAACGGCACAATACCCACCGACATTCTACTCCGTAGCATAACAGATTCTCTTGTGCAAGAACAAGTTGTCGATGTTGGAACAACTGTACGCCAAACGTGGTGTGACCTGCTTCTGGAAGTCTAACAGAACAGTACTAGGTATTGCTCGTCATACAAGATACAAAGGAGTAACCATCTATCCCACGTTTCACAAGGGGGTATAAAGCAAAATTCGCTCGCAAGGTCCTACAAAAGAATACAACAGCTGCGCAGACTCAGTGCTTCGGGTTGATCCAAACCATTATCTCGTGGTACCCCTTGGCAAGTGAAGCCCAGATTCCCGAGATGATCTCCCCAAGCTGCCGCGGAACATACTTGACCACGTACCACAGCGCCTCTACCACCCACACAACCACTTTCCCAGCGCACCCGAACAGAGCGACGATGATACCGGCAACAAGCAGCACGGCAGTCGTCATACCCTTACAAATCGCCTTCGGCAGACCACAGAAGACGGCCTTGGAGACGTCGCAGATCCCGTTCCACACATCCTTCAGCTTAATGTTCCTGAAGAAGTCCAATACCGCCGCCACAGCGGTATGCAACACCGCAACAACCCGCAGGAATACCTCCCCTACGGCCTTGCCAACCTCCTTCAAACTCTCCCGAATCCACACCCAAACCATCTTCATCGCCTCCGGAATCCTCTTAATCACCTTCCAAGTCCACTTCACCAACCTCTCCGCCGCCCTCGGCACCTCCCTCGCAACATCCCACACCGCCCTTGGCACCTTCTTCAACCCCTCCCAAACTGCTTTGCCCGCCCTCTGCACCCGCCCAGGAAACTCTTTGGCTTGCCTCTTGGCCCACCCGCCAAACTTGTGCTTGTTCTCCCAGCACCACTTCCCCGTCTTCCACAGCGGCCTGACAACGACATAGCCGGGCACATCCCACAGCAAGAACTTTGGCGCGTCCCACAGGAAGAAGCGGAAGAAGGCATAGATCTTGGCCGCGGCCCTGCGCACGCGCCGGACGGTGACGGCGTGGTGCGCGCGCCACCGCCGCCAGGCGCCCCCCCGTGCGGGCAGGTACGCAACCACGTCGCGCTGCCCCGCGTCTGCGGCCAGCCGCAGCGCCAGCTGCCCGTCGGGAGCAATGAGCCCGTCGTCCGCCGAGAACGACTCCATCAGCAGCTTCACCAGCGCCAGATTGCCGCGCGCCGCGGCGACCATGAGAGGGGTGCGCTGCTGCTGCTGCTTCTCCTCTGACCTGCCGCCGCCGCGTACCTTGGAGCTGTCGTTGGCGGGGGGCAGGCTGTGCCCGTAGCCGTTGACACTTGCCCCCAGGCCGATCAGCGCGCACACCATGGCGCCGTTGCCGGCCTCGACGGCGGCGATGAGCGGGGTGCGCCCGAGGCGTCCGGGACGTCGGGCGAGACGAAGCCCCGCTGGATGAAGAGGGTCACGGCCTCGGTGTTCTTGTTGGAGATGGCGTCGAAGAAGGAGGCGATAATCTGCTTTTGGGTGTGGTAGAGGATTGTCTTTCGGCGTCGGTGAGGGAGGAGTCCGCGGCGAGCGGGTTGGTGGAAGGGACGCTGCGGCGCGTGTGGATGTTCCAGGTTGGGTTGAGGGGAGCTGGGTAGGTGGTTAGGGGAAGGTGCAGTTGGATAGACAGGGAGGGAAGTCTGTCGAGCAGGTGTGGAAGCGGGAGGTTGGCGAGGTTGGTCTCGGTTTCGGTGTAGGTTGGGACGCAGTCGAGGTTCGCGTCGGGGTCGTTGAGAGTGAGAATGGGAAAGGGGTCTTCGTCGATGACGGGTTCTGGGATGGCCGTTGATGTTGGCGCTGTTGGGGACTCCATGATGGTTGTTGTTGTGAGTTGATTCTGTCCGAGCTTGCGACTTGCTTGTCTCACTGTCTTGGCGGGTTGACAGGTTCAGGTTGATAGATGAGTCGTTACTCTACACTTGGTGCTCAGAATCTTGACCGTTCGAGGTCTGGGTCTTGAAATGGCCCAACCGCGGAGGAGTCTCCTCCTTTATCAATAAAACCTCAACTTGGCTGTCCTCACACCCATCTTTCCAGCTGAAGAGAAGCGCAGAGGCCGCAGCTCCCTTGGCGCCAACCCCCGCGCTAAACAGGCGGGTGGCCCTTGTTGCACCCTCGATCTAGGCTTAGCGCGCAATCAAACGATCAGTGAGCCTCGTGAAATGCCACGCTGCTGCGAGAGCTCAGCCACTGTCCGGGCCTGGCTCTGCCACCACCATTCTTCAATAAACCATTTCATTCTTAGCGCTGAGAAAAGCCTACCGAGTTTGGTTCCCGATGCAGATAACGATACCGAGGCCAAGGCCTCTTTCATTTTCATGTGATGGCCGTTTTTGAGACCCAGGACGCCGATGAGTGGTTTTGATCTCAAATCCAGTGTTGAACATAAATCCAAGGGAACGTATCATTCGAATTCGAACAATATCAGACAAGGAACACATTGCAACAGTGACATTCATGATTCTCGAGATTCTCAAACCACCCTTTTCTGACCAGTCTTATTCTTCATACTCGCAACCAAACTTCTACAATCAAATCTGTTTCATCACCAATTGGGGGTTCAAGATGGTAGACGAATCGAGCGGATCATTAATTATCTCTTTATGAACAGTGAATGAGGGAGGCTCACCGGGTGTTCCAAGGTATAAAGAGTGCAGAAGTATTCGAACGTTAGTTGGTTTAGTTTCCAACAAGCCCTTGTTCCTCAAACCCTGGCGCTCCACGTAAGGAACTCTCAGGATATATCCTCGATGCCCAGTCTGCAATGACCCAAGATAATGATTTGGAAAATATGTCTTTTACTGCTGTTGTCATGGTTGACTCAGAGGTACTTAGCCCGCGGTTTTGATGCTTGGACCAGGGTGCTCCTCTGAGAAAGCGTAATCCTAACACGTCAACTGTGAATCCTTCATGCTAGTTAATCCAATTGGCATCGACAATCCGGAGGCTTCCAACATTCCATTAGTTTCAACACCCATCTCTTCTGACGGGGAAGGCCAAGGCACCATCTTATCAGCCAATGCCAACACTAAGATTGGGATACGATTTCGTATTTCCTAGTGCTGATCGACTTGAGAACATTCTCACTGGTTTTCATACGCACTCATTTCTCCATGCCCATCTTCTTCTTCATTTCGCCCATCTTCTCTCCAACTGTACTCGAGATTTTCTCTCCTGTCTGCTGCATCTTCTCCTTCGCGCCCGTAGCGCCACTGCTGATGCTGGTGCTGGTGCCCTCGAGGCCGCCCTTCTGCTGCAGCCTGTGCACCGCTCGGGCTTGTCCGTAGTTGAGTACATCGAGTTGGGGTCGTGGAGCTGGGACTTGTTAGCCTCCCTAAAACCACAGATTCCAACATGATGCAGCCAAGGCAACTTACATGGGCGTCCTCCTCGGCCTGGTCAATCAGTCGTGGCAACTCCTCGGCCGCCAGGTCGGTGTAGCCCGACTCCTGCGAGGGCATCTGGTGGTGCGGCGGCTTGACGTGGGCAGACTTCTTGGTGCCTTTCTCCATGGTGAATGATGAATCGAGTATCAGTAGCCTACAGTGTTTTGAGCAGATTGTGGGTGAGAGCCTCAGTCTGGACTTTGGGGAACAGAAAGCGGAGGGGTTCGCAAAGAGCGTTGTCATGTCCCCCCCTCCTATTTAACGCTCGGTGGCGGTCACCTGAGCGTTTGCGTCCTGTCGTCATCCTGATCGCTCGGTTGGAGCAGCTCCCCCTTGCTGGGGACGTCACTGGCCAGAATCGCAACCTCGGCCAACACGGATGGAATGCCGCACCACCCGACCCCGCATCTCGACCAGACAAAGAGCGTCATCCGAATCATGATGTTACAGTCATTCTGTGGGAGGTCTGGGCCTTCCAGGATAGTTGGATGTGTAACTGGCGGAGCGGGAAAAGGGCATAAGACGACGGATCTGGCTTTGTTCCATACCCCTGTGGCAAGAACGGAGCAAGGAAATAATGCTCAGCTCCCAGTCCCCCGGTGCCATCGATTGAGCAAGCTGGGAAAGGGGCTGCTTTGGGTCGCGTGACTCCTTTGGAAAAGAGCTGTCTATGGACTTAACAGTTTTTATACAGGGATGAACAGCGTAGTTAACCTGATTAGGGTAGCTGCCCACCTACCTCTCCGCTCTACATCCGTCATTCAGACGCCACCAGAAAGAAAACCGGTTCACTCCCTGGCTTCTTTTTAGACTGACTCGGAGATTTAATGCTACCACCAGAGTGACATAATCGTAACCCTAACCCGACACTCCTCAGTCCGTAGCTCTGGGAGAACAACCCGAAGACCTCATGTCCCAATCGTGATTTGTGCGAACATATTGACTTACAGATGAAGACAGTATGGCAAGAATAAGTCCCTTGCACTGAGACACGCCATGACCCAGCTCCAAATGAACCAGCTCCCGATAGGCCGTGACTCACTCCATTGCAAAAACCTCAGCTGTCTCCTCGACGTGGCAAGTGATTATTGATGAACGCACGTCTACGAGTCATGATTAGGGGTTATGAAAGAGAGACAAGCCTGGAACGCCTGATTCCAATACAACTGGAATCAGAATTCTCCGAGGCTATGCCTCGGCACTGCTTTCGGTTTTCTTCAGCCTCAGCTTGCTTTTCCTGAGAATATCCTTGGAGTGGTTGTCCTGAAGTATGAAAAGAGAGATATCGTTGAGAATACTCCAACAAGCCATCATGGCACGAGTAGATACTCGGCCAAGCAACACCCCGAGAAATCAATGAAGATCCATTCCATGCTAGCCCCATGCTACCTAGTCGTTTCCGAGGCTCTCGGACCTGACCCTAATCGTGGGTATCTGAGGTGTAGATCAATCCGCCCACCCATCTATCCCAGTGCCGCCTTGTAAACAAGGAAAACCAATGCGTGTTGCTAGCCCGTTGCCTGTTGCCCCGTTGCCCCGTTGCCCCGTTGCCCGTTGCCCCGTCCAGAAACCCATCCCCGAATCAAGGAAAGATCAAGAACGGAAATGTGCGCTGAAAAGCGCAAGATGTGTCCGTCCACATGCTGATTCCGTTAAGAAAAGGTCCTCGTATGGCTAGAATGTAGCGCCGGCCACAGCATCGAGTAATTCTCCGTCGACCCCCTGTTAAGCTTCGACTCGACGGCGCCCGATCTCCCCGACTCTTCCTCCTTGATGTGCTCCGCGAGGTCGGCTGCTGGTCGCTTCGCCGGCACGGAGTTGCCGGCGTCCTCGATGCCGTGCTTGTCTCTCTTGTGTTTTTTCAGGTTGTCCAGCCGACTGAACGTTTTGGTGCAGCCCGCCACATCGCAGGCCAGTCGGACGCCCTTGTGTGTGTTTTTGTGTTTGCGGAGGTAGCCTTTCAAGTTCTCGCGCACGCCCCGAGGCTTCCACTGGCATTCGTCGCAGACGAGTTCTTCGGGGATGTGTCTGCGGGAATCGTTTCCGGGGGGATTAACGGCGTGGTGGTCGTTGCCTGAATGCGGTGATAGGAGGTGACCGTTTCTTTCCGGGTGGGTGTTCCGAAAACTGTTGTCATGCCGGTCTGCACGGACTCGTGGCTCAGTGCTCGGGACATCGAATCTGTTGTTGATGGTTCTGCTTGGTAGTATGGGAGCCCTTCTCCGCTAGAAGATGTCGGACTGGACACTCCGCTGCTGATGCCCGATGTGAAGATGCTGCTCATGGGTGCTTGCATAGGGAAGCAAGCATCAGGTCCCGAAGCAGACAGAGTGGGGGCACGTGTGTTGACCTCAAACTTTGTGTTCCACCATGCACAACCACCACTGGGCGCTGTTGGTTGGGGTTCACTAGTTGAAACTGGAGCATGTGCCATGGGGAGCGGTGCGTCGAGAGACATGGCGGAGGCAGACGGGGGGTGACCAGGAAGGGAGGTAAGCCCTGTTCCAAAAGGTACCTGCATAGGAAAGGCGTGCTGCGGTACCGTGTTGTTATTGGGATCCTGTGCAGGTATGACAGGTGCTGATATTGGCCCAGGCCGGTGGTGGTGGCAAAGACAGTTGTCTGCGATGTGTTCTGCGAGAGGCGTTCTGATCCGCTTCCATCTCTGGTCGATGACAAGGAGACCGATGACACTGTGGACGAGCCAGAGTTGTCAGTACGAAGTCCCGGCCAGAACGTGCCACTGTCGGTTTGTAAGATACCACCCGGTATTCCAGAACCGGAGTGTTCTGAGATCCTCGAGCCAGCTCTGTGATTGTCTTGTTCCGGGAAGGCGACATGAGTAGGGAGGCCACTGATGGGGAATGGTCATGCAAGGCGCCACCGATGCGGCAGTGCTTGGCCTCGTGCCCGTCGTGGAGACGATCTTGAGCTGCAAGTCAAATGCGGCATGCTGTCTGCGTAAGGGGACTTTCTTCCTCAGAGAATATTCCTTCATCGAACCAAAGCTCCGCTTCCGTTGGATAGCGCCTTCATGGAAGGGCTGATGAGACTGCCATCCTGTCCATTGTGTCCAGTCCTTCTCGTTCGTCGGGAATCGATGACAGGCGCTGCATTTGTCGCAGTCAAACTCGCCGTTAGGCAGCTCTGGGCAAGACAGGAGGTGCTGGATAACCTGCAGCGGCGCCGTAAACGTCCGGTGACACTTAGTCATAGGACAACCATAGTTCTGCTGGAACTGTCCGCCTAAGGAGAACTGCTCGAGAAGTTCTCGAAGGAAGAGGAGAGTCATGCGCGCTGTGGTACCATCCCGGGTAACCCTGTCTTCGTATCTAAGAGATGGACGTAAGTAAGCGCCACCGATCTGTAAGAGACACCTGCCACGGACGGTGAGGATGCCAGATGGCTTGACTTACGGACACGGGGCATAATTCCCTATCATGGCGGTTTGGTGGAGGACAGTGTGCGAGTCGTGATTGGGCCCGGTGTGGATGGCCGGTATGTAGGGGCTAGCATCGTGCATCGCTCGATGTTGAGGGAACGTCGACATAGAGATAGGCGCAACGTGGCTGGTGACTCGCAGGGCACATCCACTGCATCGTGGAACCGGATCAAGCTAGCGGGGGGAGGCCCAGACAGGAAATACAGGAGGTGTCTCGGCCCTTTTTAGGGTTAGGGGAAGTAATGGGGTTCGAGTGGCACAAGCACCACCACTCAACTGATCACTCTTCTCCCTGGACGACCAACAGACCTCCTTTTTCCTTCTCCACGCTTCTTCACGGCTTTCAGGGCCCCGGCACGCCCATACGATGGGATGGAAGCGCAGGTGCGTTGCAGACGCTGTCTGGACTGTGGGCGAGGCCAGGTGAAAGCGTTGGGAAGTGCAACGCCTGGGGTTGAGGTGCTCGCAGGCTGGGGATTGGCCGCTCAGATAGAGCGAAGGAATTGACATCAATTCATCTAGATTAGCGTCTAATCGATTGATTGGTTTTGGGAAGGCATTGTCGTGTCGAAACTGAGAGGTAGGTTGATGGTCGCGAAGGTGAGATGTCAAACGCTTTGAAGGGAGACGTGGTCGGAGTGTGCGGTTGTTCAACGTGGTCACAGCGGGAGTGTTGGATTGGTGGAGGAAGAAGTGGAAGAAAGAGAAAAGCCGAAGACAAAAGCAAGAAAGCGGAAGCAGGTGCGTGGGATCTTGAACTGGCAAGGGTTGCAGACAAAAGCTTCAATCGACCTTCCTCTCCTCCGGAAGAGGGGCCCTGCTTCCCGGCCGCTTGGGAGCTCCTCACTGCACCCCAAATTCGCCTTGGAAGGCACCTGTGGGGTGTGGCTGTGGGCAGCGGGATGTGGCAGGCGCGCTTGCGGTTCCTTGGTGCAGCCAGCATGATAAGTGGATGACAGGGTGATCGTGATTCGTGTTCGACGAATAAAGAATGAAAGGGCCGAACTTGCTCATTTAATGTGGGGTTATGACTGAGGGGTTCGACTGCCGTCGTGGATGACGGGAGGAGGGAGGCGGGTGTGGTTGCCCGGCCAGATATTAGAAATAGCAGGGAGAGCTCGGCACTAACCCACAGGCAGCAAACAGCGCTGCACAGGTGAGTACCTTCCAGGTTCTGATGAATAAACCAGCTCCTGCCTCACAATATCCACCAAGCGTTTGCCGTTCTATTATTTTCTGCAGGGCCAGTTGACGCGATGACCCTGGCCACCCTCATCTTTGTTACTCTGCCGACGACGCCCCTGGCTTTTCTGTTCATCGAGGTCCCCATCCCATGCCGCTATGCAGAATCCCTTCCGGCAGAAACGTTGTTGGGTCGAGTTTCGTCTCGCCCATGTCGATACAAGAGAAGAGTTCTCCCTCCACCACTAACAAGCTGCACCAGCACCGTCCTCTTCTTGACTATCTCGGCCCCAACAGGCACACTGTAATGCAGCCCAGCCGGCCGTGGAAACCCGGGGAACGCGAGAGGTGGATGTTGTTTCTCTATCCCGCGGATCGTGTCTTTGGTACTTCCAGATTTGGGCGCGGCAGACAGGCTAAAATCGGGAAGTCAGAATCAATTTAGCCTGCCCGTGTCACGGACCTGCAACACTCTCTTGGCAGCCGTTTCCCCAGATTGCGTAGCGTAGCATCGAGGGATCCGACGCCACGTTGTAACGTTCTCGGCTTCTGGCCCCAGTTCGCCCACGTTGGTGCCGTTATTCCGCACACCCATCTCGACGCGAGATGTCCGAGGGAAGGTCGCTCGCATGTTCTGGGCATGAAGAACTCAGATGGCCATTTGCTTTGAGGCTGTCCCCTAAATTCTCGTAATATGAGCATGTGCTATTACAGTGTACTCGTGTTGCTTATGGTTTGCGACTAACGAGGGGCCCGCCACACAAAGACATCGAGACGGGGGAACAGCTGCAATACTAGTATGCTTGTTTGCCTGCATTCAACGTTACAGCGGACTGCAATGCGACTGTGCGGCGCTAAATCGACCACGCCGGTCACGTCCACTCATCATAAGGTCATGGATGCTTTTGGGGCGGAAGACGAGCGGCACAACTCACCTGATACTGCACTTCGACCCGGATTTCTGGCTCCAATGCTCTCATAACCCTGTGGTAACAGGGAATTATCGATTCCTAAAGAGATTAATCCATCTGAGTAGTTATATCATAAAATAACTGTAAAAATCCAACACGTTGCGCCAACCTCAGCAGCCCTGCTCAACATTACCAATCTAGGTATTTCCTAAAGAGTCTCGACAACGGGATGCAGAACCGTACATCCTCCCTGAATCTCCAATTCGTTCGAGTTTGACTTCTCCAGGAATACGCCAGTTCCGGGTAGCCCGCAGAAGAGGATCTTGGTCTTGTCACCGCTGTTCAGGTTCAGCTCCCCGGTCCCCGACTTGACGCATCCGCGTACATAACCGAAATTGCCGCCCTTTTGAATGAGCGTATCGATGAAGTCCTTGGCCGCAAGAGTGATGCCCGAATACGGTTCCGAACCGGTACCAACATAGGCGTACAACCCGGGCATGAGCTCACCCCGCGCGTTCTTGATCTGCCGGGACAGGTACAGGTACCCGTCGTTGTCCAGCTTCCAGATGCCTCTGTTCTGGACGTCTTGCGGCAGATTCGACGGGGGTTGATCCCACACGATCTCACCGCTAGCGCCGTTAAAAGGGTTGGCGAGCATGACGAGGTTTTTGGGCTCATCTGTCTGGGAGGCCCGGGCGCGGAACTCAACGCTGGTGGGGATCCTGCATGAGGGCGGGAGAGTCTGCGACACAGTGGCCGAGACGGTGACGGTGATGGGTGCCACTTGGGTTTTGGTGATCGCCTCGGTGGCCGTGACACGAATCGTGTGACCTCGGTCACGGAGTTCGTGGCGGTCACCGAGACGACCTGGGTCACGGTGTTGGTGACGGTGGTGAACACGGAGTTGACGTGGGTCTGGGATCAAGTACATGTTAGAATGGTCATCGTTCCTTGTTTGTTATATGTTCGAGACGACCCACCGAAGTCTGCTCAATAACGACTGTCTCGGTTGGCGTGGCGGCGGTGACCGTGGTCGGCACGATGCCGACACAAGCGCATGCCGCAACGTACTTTTCCCAGGACTGGCATTCTGAGGCGTACGGCGGGTACGTAGGTTCGGGATTGGTCGCAGTGTCGCGAGCGTCCAGAGCGCCAACCGGCTTGACAGTCACCGTCTGCCAGACGGTCTGTGTCGAAGCGACAACTGTCTGGGTCTCGGTGACCACATTGGTTTGTGTAGCTGCGGTAACGGTCGTGCTGATGGTGTAGAGGAGGGTCTCTGTCCAAGCGGTGGTGGTCTCTGTGGCCGTTTTCAATTGTATGTCGATCACGGTTGTGTACTCGGTTGGCACGACCGTGAGTGTGTTGGAGACAGTGCTGCGACCTGATTAAACCGCATTCTCCATGGCTGCAGAGGGTTCTTACACAGCAGCTGGAGTGACCGTAGAGACGAGCAACCTGGAGCAGTCCTGCACTCCGTTGACGCTAGGGTCGACAATGGCTGTTTGGAGGGGAAAGCAGTTACATGCGGGATTCCGACACTAATGGACCAATCTATTAGGTGAATGTGGCTTTGTCCGTACCTTTGAAACATTTGTTCGCGCGGCAGCACCCGTTGACAGCGGCCGTGTGCTTGACCCCCGCGAGGCCAACCAACGCAGCGAGGACACGCTTCATGTTGATGAACGGAAAGAGAGAGGCAACTCAGTGTCTCCACCATAAGGACGAGAATGAGCAACTCGGAAAAGTCTCGAGACAGGGCTGGGCCGGGCTGATGGAGCCCATGAAGTAGGACTATTGCCCTGGCCCTTCCAGACTTGGCATTTACCTGGTCCTTCAAAGTGGGTGGATTCCCGACATGTTGCCAGCTGATTGACAGGGTCCGGGATACCTAAAGCTGAAAGACCCAGTTTAAGTAGCCCTACACTTGGCATGCCCGGTTGGGGTGTCCTGTAAACAGACGCGCTATGAGCTAATAAACCCAATAGCTCCGGCGAGGTCGAAGGGAATCTGAAAGTGGGAAAAGCCGATACATTACCTATCGTTCCCTTAGAATGCTGAACAGGAACTCTACGATGGTAGGACTGGCCAACGGCCCGAATTCCTCGGCATGGCGGAGGGGATATTCACGATGTCATACAGGTCTGATGGGACTGCCTCTTGCCCGGAACAACCTGAACTTCTTCATTGCTTTGGCAGAAGTCATGACACTGGCAGCCAAACCGCCAGTGTGGTTCAGGGCGTGCCGATATCTCCGCGGGTCAAGTCGGGTGTTCCGGTCTCGCGAATGGATGAGAGGATTTCAGATCGCAAAGTGGAGAAGACGCATCAGTATGATCCGCTCATGTGCTCAGCCCGGACAGAACCCAGGCAAGAAGAGGCCAGAACAACAGCAGCTGTCTGACAAAATGCGGAATCCAAGCGAATAATTGCACCTCAGCTCATCCACCGCAAAAGATGAGAAGACATATCGACACGGACAGCCAAATCCAAGACCACGATTGATCGCGGTGACGAACCAAAACACATTCTCATCGGGCCCCTCAGCTCGGTTCCTGTCAGCACGCTGCAGGCAGCCGACCCCAGAGCAACATCGCCAAGCCTGGACCCAACCGCCTGGTCGAGCCCCCGGGATCGTCCCAGATCGGGCTAGGTCAGCATCGTCGCCGGGGTGCTGAAGACCACTAGTCTGCCAAGCCCTTTCCGCTTTAGGCGGCTTGTCGTTCGAGGACCCAGCAAGCTGGGCTGTGGAGTCGCCTGGGGCTGGGCGGGAGTTGATCAATTGGGGAGGATCTGTTCACCACGTCATGGCTCCAGTGCAGAGACCAATGCCTGCCATTGGCCTGGTTTCCCTCCGCGTGCCTTCCAGCCATGCGGTGGGATTGTGGCGCTCCGGTCGACATTCCGAGAAAGTGCGGGCCAGACCCCTGACGGGACCCTTGCAGCTAATGCAGCTCCGCAGAAGTTTGCAGTCTATCGAATTCCCAAATCTCGCTCCGGCACCATCAACCAAGAATCAACGAGACAATGGTCAACGTTGGCGCTCGCTGTGATAAAAAGGGGCAGCATTCCCCGCTGGGGCCAGAAGGGCCCCGAGTCACTCCAGCCAGTCATCCAACCTCACCAGCCTGACAAAATTCGGACACTTTTTGCCGTTGGCTTGACTCTTGTGTCCATCACCATGGCTCGGGCCGCTGTCTCCCTCATCGCCTTGGCGGCTGCCGCCCAGGCCCTGCCTCATCAGACCATCACCAAGCGTGACGGTCCTTCGTTCACCCGCCAAGGGTGCTTCGTCGACAACGCCAACGGCCAGCGCCTGCTCCCCGGCAAGAGCTACGCCGATGATGCCATGACCGTTGAGAGCTGCGCTGCTTTCTGCTCCAAGTCCAAGTACTTCGGCGTGGAGTATGGCCGTGAGTGCTATTGCGCCGACACTCTCACCGCCACCGCCGTGCAGGACTCGGACTGCTCCATGTCCTGCGCTGGCAACAGCGCCGAAAAATGCGGCAACGGCAATCGCCTCGATGTCTACGTCAACAACCTCTACTCCGCCCCCAAGCCTGCCACCCTTGAGGCTCCTTACCTGGGCTGCTTCGTCGACCAGGGCGCCCGCGTTCTGCCGGACAATCTTCTCGGCGACGATCAGATGACCGCCCAGAAGTGCGCCGCCCACTGCGCCAACTACAGCTACTTCGGTGTCGAGTACGGCCGCGAATGCTGGTGCGGCAACAGCCCCCCGAAGGTTGCGGCCTCCGATCCGAGTGCTCAATGCGCTGCGCCGGCGATGACACCCAGATTTGGCGGCGCCGGTAACCGCATCAACGTCTGGGGCTCTGCCTCCCCTCCCCCGCCACCGTCGGCGACTATGAGTACCTCGGCTGCTTCTCCGACAAGGGCGACCAAGCGCTCCCTTACGGGCAAGGTCAGCTACGACCCCGCCATGACGCTCGAGAAGTGCGCGTCAATCTGCAGTGCCTACTCCTACTTCGGTGTTGAGTTCGGTTCTCAGTGCTACTGCGGCACCGACCTTGCGGCCAGCGCCGAAGAGCGCCCCCAGGCCGAGTGCTCTCTCCGCTGCGGCGGCGACTACAACAATGTCTGCGGTGACGCCGACCGCCTCAACGTCTTCGTCAGCACCGACTGCAAGGAGGACCCCGCCAACGTTCCCTCGATCGCTGGCTTCACCTACAAGTCCTGCTGGGTTGACGACGTCAACGCCCGCGTCCTCAGCGGCAAGGAGGTCCGCTCCGACGACATGACGGTCGAGAAGTGCGCTGCTTTCTGCCAGGGCTTCCAGTACTTCGGTGTCGAGTATTCGCGCGAGTGCTACTGCGGCAATCAGCTCGCCGGCCAGGCTGCCCCTGAGGGCGAGTGCAGCGAGATCTGCATGGGCAACGCCCTCGAGTGGTGCGGTTCCGCCGGCCGCCTCAACGTCTACGCTGCGGCTGCTCCTGAGGCCACTGCCACCCAGGTTCCGACCGCCACTGTCACCCCTGTTTAATCCGGTGAACGCGCAAGACATGGTTCGAAGATGAAGGATAGATGTGGTCCGGAGAGGATTTCTGGAGCGATTGCTATTTAGTTGTTAATGTTGATTTATTGTCTATACCTCGTCCACTCGAATCGTGTCCAGTGCTAGTGTCCTTTAAACCGCTTGGTGTGTTGATGGTGCTCCTAGATGGAGTTAGGCCCATGCGGTGGTTAATGACCATCAACAAGCCGAAGGGGCGGTTACTGCATTGAATTGGCTCCGGGTAGGTGCAGCGACTAGCCCTGATGCATATCACGTCACACAGGTTCCAACCAAGCTTCCGCCAACTTCAGTGCTGATACATAGGTACATGTACCTATGTACAACCTACCATATTAGTTCGTCAGCTTCCAGTTCCGCCTACGTCGATCCGAACATCGTTTATCCGCAAACCCAGGTCTCAAAACTCGATGTCACTCACGCCAAATTTCACCCACAAGAGGACTGGTCTGAAATAAAATTATCCCAAACTTGAAGCCTCCTTTCGTCTAAGACTGATAATTATTGGTTTTATATACATACATCATACATAAGTTACATGGGTGTAGCTAACTGGTCACCAGTCCGTATCTTACAAATGATAGCCCCTGTCCTACAGTACATCCACCCATCTAGTAGTAACGGTAGGGCGACCGCGTCTTTCCCTCCTTTTCTTCCGGTGTCAGAAACCTCCCTCTGCTCGTGGCATCCACCCACTCCGGCACCATCCTCTTCAAGAACCACATAAACTTGAACACGCTCACGGCCGGATGCCTCCACCCCTCGGACGTGAAGACCGACTCCGGAAAGGCGCTCCCCGCGCCAAACAGCCCGAGAGCGTCATTCCGCGACCCGAAACTGGGGAAAAACGCCCCCGTCAGCGGGTTGAAGATCAACTTCTTCGGCTTCCCCAGCGGGCCTTCCCTCGGCCCAAAACCGGGCCTCACGTCCGGCAGTCTCCCCCTCACGAAACCGGTGGCCTGGACAAATAGTCCACGTCTTTGAGCTCCTTCCTCAGGACCTCCCATTCCAGAAGGTCCCTCTCGAGCTCCTCCTTGGCCAATCTTTTCCTCTTTGCCCACGTCGTTTCCTTCACCTCCTCACCCACAGGGCCCTTGACTTTCTCCGTTTCAGCCCCGTCAACCTCACCAGGCCGCTTTGGCTCCTCATCTCCCTCGACCCCGTCAGGCTCTTCAGCACCGTCGATCCTTCGGGCCCCTCGATCCTCTCAAACTCCTCACCCTGTTCAATCTCCTCATATTGCTCAATCCGCTTAGCCCCCTCAGCTCCCTCGACTCCTGCAGCGCCAGTCCCTTCCCATTCTTTCCCTTCACCCCTTCGTCCTTGATCTCTTGCCCCCCAGTCGCTTCAACGCCCTCAGTTCCCTCCGCACCTCTAGCGCTCTGCTTATCCTCTCCCTTCACCTCTATTCTTACTACCTGCTCTCCTCCTCTCGTCTCCTCAACTTTCTCCTTCCCCTCTCGCCCAGTCTCCTCCCCCTTCTGCTCCGCCTCCCCCACCTTCGGGAAAACAACCCTCCTAATATACGCCCTCGCGTCCCCCAGCTCCAACCTCTCCCCCTCCAGCTCGTCCTAGCAAACCGGCCGCCTCGCCCATCAGGCCGTTGTGCTCGTTCAGGATCACGCCGTCGGCCGTCTGCTCCGCGTATCGCAGGTTCGCCGTCCGCGTGAACCAGCGGATCCGCAGCTTGCGGTGGGAGATGACGGCCAGCCGGAAGAGGTTGCGCAGCGCGAGCACAGCTGAGAAGCCGTCGCCAAGCACGGCGACCGTGCGCTCCTCGCCGCGGGGCAGGAGCCGGCCCAGGCGTGAGGGGAGAGCGCCGTCTCGAGGGAGATGCGCGAGACGGGCGCGGGCAAGGCGGTCACTTGCGGGCGGGTGCCCGTGCAGTAGATTACCATGGGGGCGGTGAATTTGACGGGTGTCCGGGTAAGGGAGATGGTGTCCGGGGTGAGCGTTACGGTCCATTGTTTGGTCTGGGATTGAGGGTTAGTGAGTGCTGGGGAGGGGTGGAATTGGGGGTAGTAGGGTGTAGCTTCAAGTTACTTTAGCGCTGCGGGCTGTCTCGGTGACGGTGCCGAGGACGGGCTCGACGCGCGGGTGGTTGAGCAGGCCGTCGGAGATGAGGCGGAGCATGTCGGCGGCGAAGTTGAGCGAGCAGGTCATGTCGCACTCGAGCTCGTACAACGTTGTGAGAGCGTTGGGCTTGGGGGCGGCGTCGCAGATGTCCCGGAAGGTCTTGATGGCGCGGGCGTACTGCAGGAAGTCGCCTGCGGGAGAATAGCTGGGGGATATTTGATTAGTACTATGGATGCACCCGGTTTGAAATCAGATCTTGACTTTGATGAACGCACCTGGGCACCTCGCGATAGAACTCGCCGAGACTGCCGCCCTCAAAGGCCCTGTCCATCCACACTATCTTGCTATGTGGGAGGCATTCAAGGAGGTTGCCGACGGCGGCTATGCCGGCAGGCCCAGCACCGATGACAATGGCATCGGCCTTGCGTGGTTCTGCGGCTTCTGCGCCTGGCACTGCTCTTGCTGCATGGTGGGTTCGCCGGACAAACAAGCTGCTTAATGGACCACGGCTAACCCATAATCGCGTAGTCGTCCCTGGCACTGAAAGCGAGCCGCAGAGGCGGCTCCAGCACCGTCTTGTAAGCGGATGCATTTCGGGATCTGGAGGGAATGGAGAGAAACAGCGGGTTGGGGTCAAGACTTTGGTGATCCGCTCAAATCGTCTAGTCCATCGTTGATTGGCTGATAGTGTCAAGCTGATAAGCCCCTGCCATCGACAACAGCTAACAGCTGGAATCATCAGCACCCCGCCAGTAGCCAGCCCTCAACTGTCAGAGAAACACGTTCGAAAACCATGGAAGTTCTGCTCGTTGCATGGTTGCATGAATTCATTCCGCGAATCACACCCCGCCCCTGCAACCAGCTCGACTAAGGTATTCTATCTCGCCTTTAAACATATGTTGCCATGTGATGGGTGTTCTATCAAATAGAATCAGCAAGCAGGAATCGACCTCCAACAATTCTTTCAGAATTTCAGGTTTCACTCATTAGAGGTCGAGACCCCATACGTGCTCCATCATGGAAGGCATGTTTCCTCGCGCCGTTAATTCCTCAGTAGTTGCCAGGTATTGATGAATCCCAACGTCGTTCCCCCTCCGGAGTCATTCTGGCGCAGCCTCCGCCGGACATGCCAGCAAAAGAATTGATAAGTGGATGGGGTCACCCGTACATTTGCTCTTAGAGTTCTCCTCATCGGTTCTTCCTCTCTGTTCCTGCATTAGGCCGCATGCCCGACGTTGCGAGTGGGACCAGACCTGCCCGTGCCCCACTTCAGAGTTCAGACAACCCTCTCGTTGCCAGCCCACAAACAGTGCTCTTGGCTCGCTACTATCATCATCACCGGTTTCCCTCACCTGTTGTTGTGGACCACGTTCCACACTGCATATGGGCTAGTCCAATATTACAAAGTCTCTACCTGCGCTTGCAGGCACCGCTGTTCGGTGACAAAAGGGGTAACGCAGTCGCTCGGCAGCAAACCCTGGACACGCAGCATCCAATCACGACAAGCGCCTGGCACACGCGCAGTCCCTCTATCCGCCAAGGATCGAGCCATCTCCAGCTGTAATTATCTGGATCTGTCCTACTGGGAACAGCCTCAAACCAATCTTATCCGTGTCTGCTTATTTACCCCTTCAGCCGGTTCTCAGTTCTCTGAGGGCTGACCGCAGACAACCCACGAGTAACGCATCTGCACGCCTTGCAAGATGGTGTCCCTCAAGTTCCTCGTCGCCGCGGGCTTTGCCTCCAATGCCGTGTCCACGTCTCTCAAGCGTAGCACGCCGACTGTCACCTCCACCTCGTGCAACGGCCAGGCCTACACATACAACGGGCTGGCTGGTTTTGGTTCCCTGAAGTCGGATGCACGCGATCAGTATGGTGACACCATCTCCATTGGATCCATGGCAATCAAGGACTGGAAGCGCGTGGGGAAGCAGTACAAGGCCGTCTTGTACGGCCTCCCGGATAGGGGCTGGAACACGAACGGGACGCAGAACACCGTTCCGAGGGTGCACGTCTTCGACATCACCTTCACCCCGGCGCCAGACGCAACTGCTGCGGACCCGTCTGGCCCGAATCTGGAGTTCGACTACCGCAGCACCATCCTGCTCTCTGGACCTGACGGCAAACTCATGACCGGGCTGGATCCCGACTTTACTGGTGGGCTGGACTACCCGGGGTTCCCCACACTGCCGGCGGCGACTTATCCCGGGGACGGCTTTGGCGGCCCTGGACCGGAGACAAGCGCATCTCGATCGACGCGGAGGGCCTGGTGGTCGAAAAAGACGGGTCATTCTGGATTAGCGACGAGTATGGGCCGTACGTCGCAAAGTTTGACAAGAAGGGCCAGATGGTCGCTGCGATCATGCCCCCGGATGCCCTGCTACCCATTCGGAAGGGCGAGATCAGGTGAGACTAAACACATCATCCATCCAATCGCTCTCATACACGGATGGTGAAGTATTCTGTATGCCTAACAATGAGACGCAGTTTCAACTCAAAACACCGCTCCCATCTACAACAGGTCTATGGTCCCAGATCCTAAAGACCCGGACCACGGCCGCCAAAACAACCAGGGCTTCGAGGGTCTCACCATCAGCCCGGACGGCACCACTCTCTGGGTGATGCTGCAGTCCGCCGCCCGTCAGGAAGGCGGTGCCTCGTCATCCAAGCGACGCAACACCCGTCTCCTCAAGTACGCGCTCAGGCAGAAGAAGGACGGCAAGCAGGGCGGCGTCGAGGTCGCGTACGAGGCCGAGTTCGTCGTCCCGCTGCCTACGTACACCAACGGCGAGGGAAAGAAGCGTGTCGCCGCGCAGTCTGAGATCCACTACATCTCTGATACCCAGCTGCTGGTTCTGTCCCGCGACTCGAGCGCCGGCCGCGGGCAGGAGGACCCGCTGTCCCGGTACCGCCATGTGGACATTGTCGATGTCTCGGCCGCGACCAACATCAAGGGCACGAAGTTTGACGACATCCACAACGGGAATGTAACTGCCGGCGGCATTGAGGACCCTTGTGAGTTCCCACCATGTCCGCGTTTTGAGAATGAGGTTGTGACTGACATGCCTTTCCGTCTCCCAGCCGACAAGCTCGTGGACGGGGTTACCCCGGCCGAGTACTGCCCCTTCATTGATTACAACATCAACTCGGAGCTCAACAAATTCAAACGGCAGAAGGTGATGTCATTCACAACGGATCGCCAGTCAACCTCGGATTGCTGAATGAGAAATGGGAGTCTCTCGCCCTCGTCCCTGGCAGTGGCTGCCGTGACAAGGACGAGTACTATCTGTTCACATTGTCGGACAACGATTTCATTACTGACAACGGTACGTTTCTGCACGGGCTTGACTGAAAGTTTGCCTTGCTAACACTCTCGACAGGGTACGCCAACTTTGGCAAGGTCCGCTTCACTGATGACTCTGCCACAGTTCCATTCCTGGACAGCCAGGCGTTGGTCTTCAAGGTTACACTTCCAAAGGGAGCAAGCCGCTCATTGGATAACCGCTTCGGGTCCATAGGTACTACTCGTAATGTTAATAATAGCCGAGACGGCATCTGTTTTCTAATTAAGTCTCTACATAAGGGCACTCAACTGTCTGCCACTAGAGCTTGGTGGCTAGTACTAGCACTGTTATACCGGTGCGATGCCTTTCAATTAATTCAACGGCAAAGGTCTGTCCGTTTGAACGATAATTATGTGGTTGTTGCTCGTGTTGAGCAGTCACTCCGAACGCCGTCCTGTATCTAACATCTCGTACTTCCACTGCACCCCTTCCCATCCTCTCGCCGTGTAATTCGTACTCCGAATCCCTCGCCGCGTCTGGCAGGCTTCGTCACGGCGTCAATCACCGACCGCGTGGCAAAAGCCGGCAATTTCCACTCGGTCCCTTCCAGGGGCTGAACCTCAAAGCCGAGCAGCAGCGTTGCCATGACCGCCATCATCTCGGTAAAGGCAAAGTGCCGCCCAGGACAGAGATGCGTTCCTCCCCCAAACGGCTGGAAGGCCGCCCGCATGGCTCTGGGGCTCCCTGGCCCATCGTCGCCGCCACCGTCCCCCGCTGCCCGACGGAGGAAGCGCTCCGGCCGAAACTCGTCGACGTCGTCGCCCCAGTAGTCTTCCACCGCGTGCGACGCGCCAATCGCCATCTGCACCACGCTTCCCGCCTTAAGCAGATATTCCCTCCCGCTCCTGTCGCTCAGCACCGTATCCTGCATCGCCGTGCGCGTGCTCACCTGGTGCACCGTCCGGCGCAACGTCTCACGGTAGCAGCTCATCAGCAGTGGACAGCGCTCCTCAATCACGCTTGCCGCCACCCGGAGCGTGACCACTTTACGATTATTAGAACCCTGATCACCAATATCTCCGTCACGCTTGGCGGTGCTATTAATACTAGTAGTAGCAACGAGCGTCTCGACCTCCCCTCAACCGCGCAACCAGCTCCTGCCGGGAAAACACAAAACAAAACAGCCAAAACAGCAGCGGCACCGTGTTGGCCAGCGCCGCAAAGGGCAGCATGATCTCGACGCGCGCGATATCCTCGGCCGGAATCCCCGCGGCCCGCAGCTCCGCCGCGCGGAAGCGCACAAAGTCGGATGCGGAGGGGTCCTCGTCGTGACGCGCGGCGTAGTACGGTGCCAGCGCCTGGACCAGCGTCTCCCGCGCACGGTGGCCGGCAGATACCAGAGCCGCGGGGAGGTTGAGGGTTAGTTTGAGGAGGTTGCTCTCCAGATCCCAGAGGGCCGGCTCAACGCGCGGGTGGGTGGCGGTGGCGAAGGGGTTGTGCTCCGCGCCGTAGAGGGCCTTGCCGGTTGCGCTAGTGAGGAGCCCGCGCAGCCAGAGCCAGGTGTTGGGCACCTCCGCTGCTGCTGTTGTCTTCTCGTCGCCGGCCGGGGCGGCGAGGGTGGTCAGTTGCGCGGCCAAGCCGGCCAAGGCCGTTTCGTTCAGCCGCTCGATGCTGGCGCCCTTGAACGAGGCCGGGATGGCGTGCAGCATGATGCGGTCGAAGAGGTGGTCACCACGCGGGCTGCGCAAGAGATTGGCGGTGTCGTCACTGATCTGCGTGAGCGCGGGCATGACGGCGTTGGTGTGCGGTTTTGTCGACAGGGACTTGCTCCGCAGACCTGCAGCGACGAGGTGCGGGTCCCAGACGGCGTAGAGCTTGCCTGTCAACATGGGCAGCGTGGCGATGGGTTTGCGGGTCGAGCGCTGCAGATTGATGTGGTACTGGGCTTGGTACCGCATGAAGCCAATAATGTGGCCGACGAGGGGGATGCGTGCCTTGACAAGCGGAGGCTCGCGCGGGTCAATGGCAGGGCTCAGGGCATGCAGAATGAGATAGGCGAGGACGAAGGCTATGCTGATGGTGACGGTGGACGCCGTCAACGGCGGGAGCATTCCCGAAACGCCGTTGATGGCCATGGTCGATGTCCAGCTGGCGTAGTATTTGTCGGGATCTTGACTGCCAGCCTTCGCACGTATGAAATGGCGGATGCGACATGTCTTTTGAGCAAAAGGCCTCAAATGCTAATCAGCAGGGGAAGTAATTAACCTGTTGCCTGAAGGATCGCTGATCGTAAGCGTGGGTGGGCCCCAGACTCGGACGTGGCACCAAGCAGGCCAATTGCCTGGCCTGTTCGGATCCGATCCATCACCCATCTGCAACCCAAGGTCGAGGGCTGTGCGACAAGGAGTTGTGGCTGAAGGATTCGAGACTGGCTTTGGTCTAAGGGGAATGGAGGTGTTTAAGGGGCTGAGTAGCAGGGTTGAGATGGTGCAACAAACATGGCAATGGCTTTGAACGGGTTAACGTTATCGCCGACGTAAGTGGTAAATGAACACGCCAGAGTGCTGACACCTTACTGCGGTCTTCACGGCTTAGAAAGAATAAGATCCCAGGAAGGAGTTCATTGACAGTCTCCACCACCAGACTCGGCGATCCAGTTGCTACCAGCAAGCTCGAAAACTCAGAGCACGCCACGCCTCTAGGTCAAGGCGAGGCTCCTTGCTCGAAGGTAAGGGGTAAGACCTCAACTTAAAGTAATTATGAAGAGAAGCGAAAGAAGGATGACCGCGGTGGAGCTTAAGACGAGGAAGAAGAGAAAAGGACGAAAAAATTCAATAGGAGTCGTGGGAAACGTCAGGGAGGGAACTTGTAAAGACCAGAGATCAACAAAACAAGAACCGAGGATGAAGGAGAACTGAGAAAACGAGGAAGAGACGTTGCGAGGTGGGGCCGGAACCCAAGCATCGCTGAGTATCATCTTCACCAGTTTCCCCCAGCTGTCCTCGCAGTGATCCAAACAGAAGAAAAGTCTCCGAATCGACAGGCGTAATAAGCACTAGCTGTTACTAACTTGGATTGGTCGAGTACAGGGCCCGGCCCCCACCCGATAACGGGAGCGGCACAATGAACGGAGATATCGGCGTCGTCGGTGTGAAAGCCCCCGAGGGCCGATGATGTTCGACAGGTCACGGCGCCGGTCAACCAATTACACGGCACTGGTCACCTCCAGGCCCGATCGTGCGATTGAGCGGGCAAGACGTCATGTGGTATGCATGACGCTGCTCAAACCCTTCATCATTCATCAACGCCCCGTTGGGCCCTGTAGAACGCCGGAGACATATGTCAGCGGAGAGGTGGGAGTTTCACCGATGCGAATATGCGACGAAGGTTCAGGGAGGCTAGTAACTAAGATATAAAAGGTCGTCTTGCAAGATGAAAGCATCGCCTCCTCCACTCCACCAACGTGAACAAACAAAGTTTGCAACACATCTCCCTCGAAGATCCTTCATCATGGCATCTAACAAGGTCATCGTCTTCGGCCCCACGGTAAGCCGCCACCCAACTTGCTCATCCCTCGTTTTGATTCCCCTGGGGAACGTCATGCTCCAAAGACACTCCAAAAGAAGTATGACTGTGTAGCTGACATGATCGGACAGGGCCACGTCGGCTCGGCAGCAGCCCTCGCCGCCCAGGAGCAGGGTGCCAAAGTGTACCTCGCAATGCGAGACTCGCAAAAGGCCATCCGCAACCTCACCCCGGCCCAGGAACAGGCGGGCGGCTTCGAGCGCGTCCAGGCGGACCTCTCCAACCCGGACTCCATCCGTACCGCGGTCACCCAGACCGGCGCCAAGCGCGCCTTCATCTACATCGCTTTCGGCACGCCCGACAACATGTGTTCGACCATCCAGGCGCTCAAGTCCGCGGGCATCGAGTTCCTCGTCTTCCTGAGCAGCTTCGGCGTCGACGGCGACCTGAGGAGCATCCAGCCTACCGACCTCAGCGCGTTCGTCCACGGGCAGGTCGAGATCAACCTTGATGAGGTGTACGGCCCCGAAGGATACGTGGCCATCCGCCCGGGTTATTTTGCGACCAATCTGCTGCTGTACAAGAAGCCCATCGCCGCCGGCGGCGTGGTGCGCATGCCGTACCCGCAAGTCAGGTTCGACTGCATCGCGCCCGAGGATATTGGACGCGTCAGCGGCGTTGTGCTCGCCAAGGCGCAGAGCAGCGGGCCTATCTTTTTGGCAGGACCCCAGCTTGTCGCCCAGGAGGACGCAATCAAGCTCGTCGCCAAGGCCCTCGGCAAGGAGGTCGAGGGTTTTGCAACTGAGCAGGACGCTGCAAAATTCCTGGCCGAGGCTTACGGGGTTCCTGAAGCGTTGGGAGCGGGCCTGGCCAGGACGTACAGGGCTATGGCGGAAGGCGAGGAGAGGTTCCCACAGAGCAAGTACCAGGAGGCTGTTGCCAACGTGAAGAAGTATGGCCTGAAGGAGCCCACGAGCCTTGATCAGTGGGTGGAGGCGCACCGCGCAGAGTTCCTTACGGAGTGAGAGCGCAACGTTCATAAGGAGAGTCACGGTCAATAGATAGTTAGACAGCGGAATTGAACCACCCTTGGCTTGCCCAATTTCCCCATGTTTTTCCGTGTAGTAACAACTAACTACGTCAACGTCTCCTTGCCAACGCCTTGATAAAACCCCTAGTGGTAGTAAATAATAATACCTACAGTAGCAGGAGCAGAGGGGTGCTTGCCCTGCTGGTCAAACGCAGCAGCCATTTCCTGTGCTGGCAATTGTCTGGATAGTCACTACTCCCGGCGCATCAGACTGGCAGCAGACTGACCACAAACTATTGACAAACTATGGTCCTGGGGTAGCCATTCATTGCTTATGCCAGCGCAGGGTGATAGCTGTCTAGTACGCCAGTGAGGATGTTGAGTTTGCTGCCAATAGGGCAAAGAACCCCCTTATCCGGCTAGATATTCAGGAAAATCCAGGAAACGACAGGCACACCTATTCAGTCAGTGGCGGGCCACCGTAGCACCTCAACCATCACCGAGTTATTCCTTTTTTTTTTTTACTTTTTTTTTTGGCTTTTTTTTTGGCTAGCATGAAGCCGCGCTGGAAATGAAAATTACAATGCGAGCAACTACCAAGGCGCTCAAGCGACCGGAGGTAAGGCAAGCACCTCCATGCTGCGGCTCCTAACATCCTATCCTCACATTACCCCCGCCCCCCAGCCTCCGCCCTCGCGCTCGCGGTCCCTCTCCGCAACATCCACAGGTTTTGCAAAATCCAACAGAAACCTCAGCATCCAACGGTCCAGCCGGAACGTCCCATCACCACCACCAGCACCACCGCTTCCGCCGCCCCGACCGAGGCACGCCGTGTGGAAGGCGGAGAGCCGGCTGAACGACGCGTGCAGGCTCGGCCAGTAGCCCTGCAGACGGCTGATGATGCGGAAGTTGTGCTCGAGGCGGGCGCGCGCGAGCGCAATCTCGGCGTCGTCGGTGCCGAACAGCAGCGCGTACATGTGCACCGTCGACGCCACCACCAGCATGTGGCCCGCGAGCGGGTGCCGCACTTGGATAGCGCCGCTGTTGACGGCGCTGTTGTTGGTGTTGGTGTTGTTGGCGAGGTTGGCGTCTTGTTCTTCTTGCCCGCACGCCGAGTACATGATCTCACAGAGACAGGCCGCGTGGTACTGACACCGTGCGGCGTAGTGCGCGCTGCTGCTGCTGCCGCTGCTGCTGCTGATGTTGGTGGAGGTGGTCGGCGAGGACCAGGAGGAGGAGGAGGGGTGGTGTTGGCTGTCGGAGGTGAGATGCTGTGCAGGAAGCTGTAGAAGAGGAGCTGGCCCGCGTGGTGGAAGTTAAGATGGAGCACCACGAAGGAGGTGCCGCAGTCGTGGCCGGCCCAGTACTGCAGGTTGTCGGCAGTGTACTCCATGTCGGCTGGCAGCTCGGACCGCCACGCGTCGAGGGTCGCAGAGAGCTCCGCTACGGATGACTCATGAGCCCTCGGCGTCTCTAGCACTCCGGAGACGGCTTTGGTATTGAAGGTGTTGATCTCGTACAGGATGCTATGAGCTTGATCATCTGAGCTATCAGCGACGTGGAGAGATCCGAGCCTGGACGTGATCGCGCGTCTAAACCCTGCTGAGGAGGGTCCGGCGGTTCCGCTGGCGTTAGGCGAAGAAACACCCGCTCGTCCATGGGCATAGGGATGTCATAACGTGGCTGTACCGCCCTAGGGAGGCCCAATGCCGTCGATGACCACGTGTCGGTTGCCACTACAGACCACCATACTAGCTCGGATTAGCGGAGAGAGAAGTCATTAATATGCCGCGACGTGAACGGGCAATATTCACCTCGTAGATTAACTTCCTGCTCGATGCGCGTCTTGGCGGGCGCGTTCGGAAGATCGAGTATCATAGCCATCCGGCATGCAATGGTGTAGAAGATGGACTCGGTGGCCGAGTCCATCTCAACCACCTGGATTGCCCCCAGCAGCACGCATGCCTGGATTGTTGTCAGACACGTCTTATGCAAGTCGAGCAGTCTTTCAGCCTCCTTGGCATAGGCCCGCCCCGTTCTTTTGGGTCGACGTCGGCGAAGGAAGGATGAGACGAGAAGCGGCTGGAGAGGCCGAAGAGGCCAAAGAGGAGGACCTTGGGAATGCTCCCGTCTCGGACGCAAGCCTCGAATGACGGTCGGTGGAAAAGGTTGTGAAAGGTGACGTGGATGTAGCGGAAGTACAGGTCGACAAGCTCATTGCACAAGTCTCGGTCCGGCATGAGGGCTGCTGAAGAGATGGGATGAGCCCCGTGACGGGGAGCGCTCGCCAGACGTTCGTATCCATCCGCGGAGGCTGGAGTGGCTGCTGGCTTTTGCTCGACGGTGCAGTGGAATCCCCTTCTAGTGCAGAAAGTGCAACTCGTCCCTCGACGGGGGCGGTCGCATCTTTTGCGGCGGTCGCTTTGCCTTTCTCTTAGCCAGAATCGGAAGAGAGTGAGCAAGAGGTACTACCCACCGACAAGCAATACAGGCTGACAGGGGTCTCATTTGGGCAGGTGGGTGCAACGTTAACAGGTTCTCAGAGCTCCGCTGCAATTCCACCAACCTGGTAGGTGGGTTGACTACGTCGCCCAGATGGAAACCACACGGATACCGGCCTCTGACCTTTCTCCGCACGTCGCACTATTCCCGGAATAAACAGAATAGCTAGCTTGGTCGGCTCCACCTAGGCTCCAGCCGCTTTAAGCGGGGCAGGGTGGTTGAATTTTGACGGCATCCAACCAATCGGTCGTACTTCGTAATGCAGTGGTAATTGCGTCTCTCAGAGCTCAAAAACTGGGAATAGTAGCGCAACAGCGCAAATCGTCCCGAAGGAGCTTGTGGTTGTGATGAAAGAGAGAGTCTCCCGGGCGGGACCCGTTCCACTCCTGATGAACTATAGCAGTGTCCGCGCGCATCTGGAACTCGGAAAAGGACGTGTGGGGCGCACCCACTTCTTCTCTCCTTTTCCCTCTCTTTCCACAAACCATGACAGACCACAGTACAGACCTATTGCAGCCTCACGTTCTAATATTGTCGACGGCGGCGGTGATATACGACTATTTCGATAGGAAGAACGAGAAACAGCTGGGCAGCGCGAAACAGATGTTGTACAACCACCCTCAGTGCAGGGAGGGGGCGCTAGAGTTCAAGCACTTGAACCATTCGAGAATATGAGGATCCCGACGGTAAACTGCGGTGTATGACTGCACTAACATTCGGCAGTACTCTTCGTCCTAGCTTAACTCCTCTTTTTTCCGATCCCTGACCCACTATTATTCGGCCATGCGAGACGAAAAATATAGTGGCCAATGAGTAGAAGATTGCGAATTGCGACGAGTGGGTTAACCGCCGCCTTTTTGAAATCAGGTTCACAATGGGCAATGAGACAAGGAGCAGACGCGTGGTGTGGCGACTCAGGACATATTAAGTGACCGGATCTAGCATACGGCATGGATAGCTACAGCGCTGGGATGGCATTATTCGGCAAAAACACCACTAAACTGGAGTGGCTTATAAATACTTCTGGCCGAAGTGAGGAAAGCCAAGGGCTCTTAGAGCAATATCGCAAGGATCTAAGCCAGTTATTTATGATGTCGTTGGTAGTTGTCGCTGAAGAACCAGAAGCTCCGATTCATCGTGATATGCGAGGAGCCAATATCTCTACACATAGCTGAGGAGGGAAATTGGCAGGTGATGTCCAGGGGTATAACGCGCTAGCTGGACGCACGAAGGCACCAGAAGGCTCTAGAATAGAAGAAAAAGCCTATATAATTGCTCCATTACCCTCCTGTGTCAAGCTATCATGGAAATAATAGATAATTTAACATGCTACTTCACTGACTTGAGTAGCTACACAACGACCTCGCGCCCGTTCGCAGCCCTCAACAGTGGTCTCCAGCTATAGAGATCTTCCGTATCTATACGACCTTGCCCGTGCCGAGCAGCAGCTTTATAATAGCTTCATGCCCTTGTATAGCAGCCACATAGCGGTGTCCGGCCGAGCGGTCTTTCGCGTCGACATCGACCTTGCCTGGTGCCGAGCAGCAGTTGGCAACAGCTTCGCGCCCTTCTTCGCGGCCCACGACAGGGTGTCCGGCGAAGTCCTCTTTCACATCGACATCGACCTTGCCTGTGCCGAGCAGCAGCTTGACAATAGCTTGTTGCCCATTTTCGGCGGCCAGCGATAGCGGTGTCTGGCCATATTTGTCTTTCGCGTCGACATCGACCTTGCCCGTGCCGAGCAGCAATCTGACAATAGCCTCATGCCCATTTTCGGCGGCCCATGACAACGGTGTCCGGCTATATTCGTCATCTTTCGTGTTGATATTGACCTTGCCATGCCGAGCAGCAGCTTTGCAACAGCTTCGTGCCCTTCTTGGGCGGCCCACGACAGGGGTGTCCGGCCGGAGTCATCTTTCGCGTCGACATCTATAGTTCTATCTATACTCCGCAAAATAGCTGTTAACAGCCCGATGATCCTGTACCTCGACATGACGTGTACCAGGCTAGTCCCTCTGGGTGGGCAGTCCTCGGAATAGAGATCTATTTTCCGGTAAACACGCACCCACAACTCTGCAAGATCGTTTGATGGCCAAGCAAGCAACGCTAGAAGATCCTCTTGAGGGACGCTTCTAGCATCGCACTGCGCTGTATGTGCTACCCATGAGGTTGTAGCGTAATGCAAGAGGGGAAACCTGGTGTCGTAGTTGGTGTAGTGGTTGGTTTTGTAGTTAGAGTCATAGTCTGTGTCGTAGTCTGTGTCGTAGTCGGTGTCGTAGTCGGTGTCGTAGTCGGTGTCGTAGTCGGTGTCGTAGTCGGTGTCGTAGTCGGTGTCGTAGTCGGTATCGTAGTCGATGTCCGAGTCGATGTCGGAGTAGGTCTCGTAGTCGCTGTCCTTGTAGCCCGTTGACTGACCGATCTCCTCCATCGCCAGGTAGCGTAGGCAAATCTTGGAGAACCGGAAGTGTGCTCTGCATGCGGCCTCGCTCGACGTCACGCTGCCGTCCAAAATTGATAGGCCTTTCTCAACGAAGAAGTCCTTGACGGACTGGTGGATGAACTGGACAACCTTCGTCTTGGTAACCTCCGCAAGACCCCGGCTGAGCGTCTGTACTTGCCTCTTCATCCGGGTCCTGTCGGATATATAATCTTCGGCGCTTTGGCATGCCTGTAGTGACCGGTGTAGGCAATCCGCCTCGACAATCATAGCCCATCGTAACTCGTTTATCGACAAGGGCCGAGTGGCGAAGCAGATCCATTGGATTAGTTTCAAGGAGGCCGATTCCATGCCTTTAATGAGTTGTCGGTATAGGTCATCGAGGTCCGGAGGGATAGAATAGATTGCTTTTTCAATCTTCTTCAATCCAGCACCTTCACGCTCAAGATCCAGGACTTGTTTCACCACAAGACGCGCCCACATAAAAACGCCAGACGCTCGTTTCGAGATCACGGCCGGAATCGTAGATGGCGTTCGCGCATTGAACCCGCCAAGCTGGTCATCAACGAAAGTCGAAATATTCTGGTAGTTCTCATCCTCGAGGCATATTTCGAATGTACCGTCTAGGTCCAAGATTGGGTAGTGGCGACAAGAGAAACAGACATGAAGCTGTCCAAGGCCGGTAGATTGTGACGGAAGAGTCTTTAGTAAGGACTTGAAAATCTCGACAAGCTTGACCGCATTGTCTTTGCCACACTCGTCCAACGCGTCGACAAACAACCAGACTGAACAAGTCTTTAGGACCTTCGGAAGCGACGACGTAAAGAAGGGCCGCAATTCTTCCTCATGCCAGTGCCAGTCCTCGCCCGGATTGCCGTTTTGCTTGCACTTTGTCTCAAACCTTTCGACGAGATCCAGCAGAGCTTCGGGGGCATGCCCAAGGACCTGATGAAGGAGGGACCGGAAGAGGCCAAGAGGAGTCCTTTGGAGTTCGTCGCCGCGGCCATGAAAGAAGAACGAGAGAACAAGGGCGTTATCTCTGGCTCCATGATTATCGAGAGCGTATTTTAGCAGTGTTGACTTCCCAGATCCCGGCTTTCCCTTAATCCAGAGCAGGCCTCGATCGCAAGCAGCCCAGGTTCTATACGTCGCATGTCGAAGCAGCCAGTCGCATGTCCCGTAACGGCGATGCCAATGTCGTGTGAGCGATTTTGCATTTGCGGAAAGGCCAACGATCTGAGGCAATCCCGAGAACGCTCTAGCACGGTTGCGGGTGCGGGTTTGAACTTCAGAGTTAACTTAGCCAAGTGTAATCTCAGACGCTATCTATTCGTTCTCCTTACCAATGGTCTGATGGATGGTCTGATGTTGTGCAACGTTTGCAGGGCCAGAGCTAGTAGTGACGCCGTTGATGTTTTGAGTGCTCCAGTCATAGTAGTTGACAGACGAGGGCGATGTTCGCGGCAGCTCCTCCGTTTGGCTAGCCCGCGGGTGCTTGACTTGTGATTCCCATCTGACAAGCTCTCCCAGCAACATCTGGAACCCATCCTCTTCCGCGGAGGCAAACTTGACCATATTTCTGTGGTTGGCATGGATAGTGATAAAAGGATAACCTTCAAGGATGGCGGACTCCTTATCCACGACTTGCCCAGCAACAGGGAGAGGCAATTCTTCTAAGAAGGATGTGACCTCGAAGGGCCTGCCGCCCTCACGCTGTTCTCGCAGCATTGCCAAAAACCGATTCGAATAGACTCGAGGAACTGGTCATCTGTCTCTAGTATCTGCAAGAGCGACTTGTTGATGTGCTTGACGAAGCCGAGAGCCGACGCCGGTATCTTGGCCCAGTTCGCCATCCAGGCTCCCTTGTGAGGGGTTCCCATAAAGATGATACCTTTGACGCAATCGAACATGCGGCGCAGATGAGGTTCCGGGTTGTTTCGCGAGAGCAGAATGGCCTCCTTGCAGACAAGTCCGCCCAGGCTGTGAGCGACAAAGACGAGAGGACGAGATGACGCATTATTGAGGTCTCTATTTGTCGTCAACTTCGCCAGAAGGTTCGTGGCGTGGTGGATTAGCCGATTTGCCGATGCGACCGATATCCGCACTACGTATGCGTCGTAACCGTACGTGAGTATGCGGGCTCTACTGAGCTTCGGCGGCAGGAGGGTCTTCGGCCAGGGTGCGGACTGCCCTGGGGCAGTCCAGGTGCTCTCCCAATCCCCGGTCAGACCATGGACAAAGCAGATGTCGATTATGGCGTCGGGGCAGTCGTGCAGAACCTTCACTCCGTCCGGAAAAAGATGGGATCGACGAGGGGCTCTCGGATGGAACAGGATCCGTGTTGACCGGTGATGGAGAATTGGGAGAGCTGCGACGGATGCGTTATGGCGGGCCTCGTTTCTCGCAGCGGATTACGCCCAGGACGACGATTCGCCGCCACTGCCGGATTTTATCTTTCGGCTCGAGCATTCTATCGGATCACTAGAAGGGCGAGCTCTGAGTGGTACGTGGATCATCACGCCGGGACACAACCGGTTAGCTGCTGAATCTCGTCGTTTTCGAACAGAGTGCGGAGATGCGTGAGTAAAGGCTGCGGGGAGGCGAGCTGAATGCTGCAAGCCTCCTCTCGGCCAAGAGCCTGGCTGGCGCCCGCCCAACAACGCAGCTACAGCCAATCGTTTCGACGCCCCTGGTCGTGCTGCACCATCGCAGTTGCTGCGTGCGCGCCGGGAACCGGCCCACTCCACCAGCCCACCCTCGGGGTCGTCTTCAACTACTAGTATGCTTTTGCCAACCCACTACGGTAATACCAGTATGACGGCCACCGCCACTCGCGGCTGCCGCTAGCGGCTAGCCATAACCAGGGGAATGTCTTCAGCTACAGTACGTCTACGGTTTCAACCCGGTTTATGTTAGTTACAAGGACGTGCTTGTCGCAGGATCTGGGTTCACAGGCGACTGGAGAACTTTCCACGTTACTCTCAAGACGTTTCTCATGGAGGAAGCTCGTCGCCGAATCAGTAGGCAAGGCGTCTGACACATACCATCACGAAATCCGAGCGTGTCTTTATCACTGGGTCTGGCGATGGAGCATATACCCAGCCATGGAGAGGAACACCAAAATAATGCCGGTTCCGCTACACTCATGGTCGTGGAGGGGAAGTCTGCCAACAAATACAAGCATCTAGAGGAAGAAGTAGCCTTGTTCCAGGTGCATTTCTCGATGATACCTACTCGACAAACAGCTTCGAGAAACCGGCTACTGAGGACGGCGAGGACAGCTTGATTATTCTTGGTTTTCACAACGCTGTGGGAGCTAAATGCTTGACAAGAGACGCTCTCGGCTTGATATGGAGCCACGCGGTAGCCGCTATTTAAGGACTGTGAGAGTACACTGCCGCAGATGAGATGTGGGTACTCAGTCTCCGGCCGCTTTAAGCAGGGTGAGGCGGCAAGCACTCCATCCTTATCACACCTGATGATTGGTCAGGGCCATCCCGTGCCTTACGTCCAGTCACTGGTTTTATGATCAGAGAGAAGGGGGACACAGAGAAGGGAGGGAGAGAGGGAGAGCGGGAGGGAAGCGAGAAGGGCATCAGCCAGGAGGCGAGAGCGAAAAGAGGAGAGCGAGAGGCTGAGAGAAAAGGGTAAGGCCCTTAACAATATTCTCTTGCACTTACAAGGGGGGTCACCGGGAAGAGGTCGAGGAGAAGTAAGGGGGTGCCCTTAGATATCAGTCTTAGTATTTATATAATAACTAAATTAGAATTCTTAGAGACAATTTCCTCATAGCAGCCGGCTTGATGTGTCTAGGGCCTGCGCACGCGCTCCAGATATCATGAACCCTCAATGCTTAGCCAATGCAGCGGATCTTCCTGCCAGACGAGTGCTGAGGACTGTGGTGTGCTGCGGTGATGCAGACCACCTTGGCAAGGTTTTTTTGATTAGAAGTTGCCCCATCTCCCCACATGCCTCTCGCCCCCGCTCTTGCATCCTCTCTTTCCCCTCCTCTCAACCTGCCTAGTTCTCCTCCTCTCAACCCCACTTCTTTCCTCTTCTCAAACACCCCTTTCCCCTTTTCTCAAGGGGCCCATTATGTCTCTTTTCCTTTCTAATATCGCAAACGTGCATGGACGGAC